>NAJN01000477.1:8329-22079 GCA_005059845.1 Cryomyces minteri | reverse complement strand
GAGCCCGGGCCAAGAGGGATGTGGTCACAGCACTCGAGCTAGTCATTGAGCAGGTCCGCACAATCTGGGACTGCGGCACAACAAGCGGCCCAGGATACGTTGCCACGCTCCTGAGTCTCGACATGGCTGGTGCCTTTGATAACGCCTCACATGCGAGACTCCTCCACATCCTAAGACAGGAAGGAGTGCCTAGCTGGATGGTCCAATACACCGAGAGCTTCCTCACCGATCGTAAGAGCACAATACAGATCGACAACTTCACGAGTACACAATACAATGTGCCCAGCGGTATCCCCCAGGGCTCACCACTGTCACCAATACTATTCCTCTTCTATAACAAGGAGCTCATAGAGAAATGCGGGACTACATGCAAGTTCGCCAGTGTCATGGGGTTTGTGGATGATGTCAACATATTAGTCTGGAGCAAGACGACGGAAGAGAACTGCCGAATGCTTTCCCAAATACACGACAAATGCCTCCGCTGGGCTAAACGCCACGGCGCTCAGTTTGAACCCTCAAAGTACCAGATGGTACACCTATCTACAAAGACATCCCATAACATGGGTGCTACCCTAACAATCCAAGGGGAGGAACTAGCCCCAAAGGAATCGATTCGAGTACTCGGGCTACAGATTGACCGCAAGCTCCAATGGGGCCCACACGTAGCAAAGCTCAAAGTCAAAATGGCAACACAAACACTCGCCCTCGGCCGAATAGCCTCTTCCACCTGGGGTCCAGCATTCAAGAAGTGCCGCCTCGTCCACCGCACGGTCATATCACCCGCTCTCACGTTCGCCGCTGAGATCACTCACTCTCCAAAGGGGGTAGGACGGAAGAGCGCAATGGTCCTCGACGCCCTCCAGGTCATGCAAAACAAGTCGCTCCGCATCATAACTGGAGCGTTTAAAGCCACACCAATCGAGGTGCTCCACGCTGAAACAGAAGTCCCTCCCTTGGAGGTGTATCTGGATGAACTACAGGCAGGAAGCCGCTGCCGAATGGCGGCTAATGGCGCCGATGAAATGATCGCGGTAGCCTGCCGCCGCATCCGCGACAGCCTGGCGAATACACGGGGACGCCCAAGGCACCCACGGGCGACTACACTGGGGACCCGTAAAGCCAACTGGGCGCGGTCCCTCTTGGGAGGTCGCAAGGTAGTGCCAAACACCCCCCAAATCCGGGTCAGGGGAGCACAGCCCCAACTGCGAAACCCGCAGACAATACAGCTCAAGGAAGCCAAGGAACTAATCAAGAAAAAGATCGAAAGACGCTGGAAGTCGAGATGGCGAGCATTCATTGGCAACGAAGGCCGTCGGCGTTCCCCAGCACTGCACAGAGTCCTGGAGAACAGACCCCCACTATACAACAACATGACGAAGGGCGAAAGCTCTCTGGCCATCCAGATACGCACAGAGAAGATCGGACTGCGCGCTTTCCTGACGCGCCAAAGAGTGCCAGGAGTCTCGCCTGAGTGTGGGTGTGGCTTCCCCTCCCAGACAGTGCAACACGTTATCATGGACTGTGAACAGCACGACAGGGACGAGCTGTTGGCTCGGCTAGGAACAAGGGACTGGAACGCCATCACCTCAAGCCAGCGGACCTTACGACTGGTAACCCGCTGGTTGATGGGGACAGGTCTCCTAAAACAATACAGCTTAGCAGTCGCTCAGCTAGGGCTGGAAAAATGAGCAGACTCCCGTCTGCCCAACAAGCGCCCCCTAGGCGGTGAGGCCTAGGAGACACACAACTTACTCGTTCCAATCCACAAGCTTCGTACAACAAACACTAACACGTACGAGCTAGCGGCGATATCAACGGGCAAATGTTGTTCATATTACTGATTTCATATACTACTAGCCTGGGTAAAGGCGGAGACAGAGGTTATTTTTTACTTTGTCTTTTATAGATATAATATATAGTTAACTTTGCATAGTCTACTAGCTAGATTACATCAATTCAAGATTTTACTACTACTATATGTGAACAGTCAGAAGAGCGATTGTCCCGTCGAACGGACCTACGTGCCGTTGAACAATCGATTCGACGTGCACAGGAGAGGAAGGGCTTGATAACGACGGCTCAGAAGATGGAGCTTGAGACGAGAATGCGAGAGGAAGGCAGACGGCGAGCAGCAGCTGCTATGCCGGTGGTGAACGTGTTTACCGCCTACAAGAGAAAGGCTCAGAAAGTGAGACCGGTTGATGCTTCTGAATCAGACGGCTCTACACCAGGGGGATCTCCTACCTGGAGAACTGCCTGCCTAGAACGAGAGTCATTGCTACCAAAGCAGTTAGGCAAATATGCTAGCTGGATTATACCAAAGTTCTCTGGAATTGCGCGAGGATCCCGCCTTAAGCCCGAGCGTGTTACAGCCCTAGCTATAGGAAAGGAACTACTACCTAGGGAGCGAGACCTGCTCCTAGAAATCTTGTTCGCGCGAGAAGCAGCGGTTGCCTTTGACTTCACCGAGATCGGATTGGTAAAACCGGAGGTCGCCCCTCTGCAAGAAATCCGCACGATAGATCATAGCGCTTGGCAAGCTCCGAGCTTTCCAGTGCCTAAGTCGCTGCATGAGCAGGTAATCACGATGCTAAAAGAAAGACTAGAAGCAGGTCTGCTAGAAAGATGCCATGGCCCGTATCGCAACTCGTGGTTCTTAGTAAAGAAGAAGGACGCTGGAAAATATCGTATAGTGCACGCAGCTATGCTCATCAATAAGGTTACCATTCGAGACGCAAATCTCCCTCCAGCTGTGGACGAGTTTTCAGAGACCTTTGCGTGCATGCAGCTTACTTCGTTAGTCGATCTCTTCTCTGGGTACGACCAGATAGGTTTGGCCAAGCAGCACCGTGATTTGACTGGTTTCAATACCCCTATTGGCCTGCTTCGGCATACTCGACTTCCTCAAGGAGCTACTAACTCGGTGGCTCAATTCGTACGTATCATCAATATGGTATTAGAACGGCACATAGGAACCCGCTGCTTAACCTTCCTCGACGATGTTGGGATATATGGCCCAAAAACAAGATATGATGAGCAAGAAGCAGCGCCTGGTATCCGGAAGTTCGTATTAGAACATCTTCAGAACCTGGACGAGTGTCTTGCTGATCTCGAGCGTGCTGGGTTAACGATTTCTGGTGCGAAATCACAGTTTGGCCAGAGCGGAGTAAAGATTGTGGGCTTCGTTTGCGATGCGCAAGGCCGACACCCCGTAACAGCTACTAATATCAAGATCATTGAGTGGCCAGCCTGTACGAGTGCTACCGAGGTGCGGTCGTTTGTAGGTACCTGCACCTACTACCGAATATTCATTGTCGAGTATGCTCTACGCGCAGAGCCGCTATATCGACTGCTCAAGAAACGAGAACCATTCGTGTGGGGAGATGAGCAGAGCCGTGCAATGAACGATCTGAAGACGGCCCTCACGACCGCACCAGCGCATCGTTCGGCGGACTATGGACCCGATGCTGGACTCCTAATATTGGGCTCCGATGCTAGCAACAAAGGCTGGGGTGGGCATCTCTATCAAGAAGATCCGATAAACAAGAAAATCAAGCATCCGATACGGTATGAAAGTGGCCTTTGGAGCGAAAGAGAGCAACTATACGATGCAAGAAAGCTTGAATGCCGAGGACTGATGAGATGCCTAAAGAAATGCCGAAGCTACCTTTATGGAGTGTTCTTCATCATTGAAGTGGATGCGAATACGCTTGTAGCTCAGCTCAACAAAGCGGCATCAGATCTGCCGGGCTCGGTAATGGCTCGATGGGTGGCCTGGATCCGCCTGTTCACTTTTGAAGTAAGGCATATATCAGGGAAGAAGCATACGGCAGCGGACGGTCTGTCCAGGAGACCTAGGACAGCCTCGGATGACATTGACGATAAAAATGAGGTTGATATCGACGACGTGATCGACGCTGACTTGTTCTACGTGTCGGCCTACCCGGCGACAGTGCTTGAAGACGAGGAGCCGCCATTGTTGCTCGAAGGAAAGTACTCGGAAGAGTCTCTGCAGATTGCGAACTACCTGCTGACGTTGGCGCGACCGCTGGGGATGAACACCAAGGACTTTCAGAAACTAAAGAAAGTGGCATCGAAGCATCTGGTTAAGGGAGGGCACCTGTTCAGACGGAACTACCGAAATCAGCCTCTTCGGCGAGTTATTGACGACGAAGACCTGCGGGCGGTTATCCTCTGCGAATTGCATGATAACTCCGGTCACAGAGGGCGCGAAGGCACGTACCGAAAAGTAGCTGATAGGTACTGGTGGCCGGATGTATTCAAATATGTTGCTACATACGTGTCTTCATGCGAAGACTGCCAAAAGAGGATGCCGGCTCGGACGAAAGAAGAACTACACCCTACCTACCAGTCAGTGCTAGGAGAGCAGTGGTCTGTCGACTTGATCCACATGCCCACGACGGCGGGCAAGAACCACCTAGTCATTGCTCGAGAGCATCTGTCCGGCTGGCCTGAGTGGCGAGCGATTACCGCTGCTTCTTCCAAGGTGGTGGCGCGGTTCTTGTTTGAAGACGTCATTTGCAGACATGGATGCTTTAGGCGTCTTGTTTGTGATGGAGGGCCGGAAAACAAGCTGTTCACGGAGGCGATGATGGCGAAATATCAGGTCAAGATGATAAAGATTTCTGCATACCACCCGGAAGCAAACGGTCTGGAAGAAAGGGGACACCAACCCGTTATGGACGCGCTATCCAAATTCACAAAAGGGACGCAGAAAGGATGGCTGGAACACTGCCCACAAGTGTTTTGGGCGGACAGGACCACTGTGCGGAGATCTACTGGTAAAACTCCTGCAGAGTTGCTGTATGGCGCCGACATGGTGCTCCCCATAGAACTAGAGCATGCCAGCTGGCGAGGCCTGGACTGGTCCGGCATAAGGACTACGGGTCAATTGCTCGCGGTCCGAGCACTACAATTGGCAAGAAAGCAGGACAGCTTAGAAGAAATAGCTCTTTTTCTCCGCCGCAGCAGGGAAGGCAATCAGGAGTACTACAATGAATACCACAATGCGGTACAAGAGCAGCTGGTCATAGGGTCTTTGGTCCTTTTGCATGATACCAAACAAGAGAAGTCGTGGACGGACAAGCTGATGTTCCGATGGAAAGGTCCGAAACGGATAGCTCGTTCAGTAGAGACTTCAGGAACGTACTTCTTAGAGGAACTGGACGGTGCCCCTTTGTCAGGAACGTTTACGAGGGACAGACTGAAGGTGTTCAGGCCGAGAGTCACTTCGCGGGTGCTAACAGATGAGGACTCTTCGGGAAACGACGAGGACGACGAAGAAGCACGGGGCGATATCCCTGAGGATGGAGGTAGCGAAGTGATGGAAGAAGACGAGGACAGGGAGCCGCCAGACGTAGAAATCCCGCATGCGGATATTGAGAGAGACCAATAGGAAGACTACACAGCAGGATACATTTAAGCCTGGGACAGGCTTCAGAAAATGGGGGACGGAATAAATGAGTGCTATAGAGCTCTAATTTTGAAGAGATCAGGACCGTCCTAGCTACTTGAGCAGGCTGCAGGAAAGCAGGACCGTCCTGCCTACTTAGTCACGTGAACTGGTCAGGGGACAAACCCCTGAACGAACCTCACTAGGGAAAATCCAAGACTGCGTTTGCTCCACGAAAACTGACAGCAGCCACTGCAAAATTGGACCAGCGAATGCGCCTAAGTCTACGCAGGCGATAGAATCAAAAACCTGCGCGAAAGTTGTAGTAGGCGACTAAGGAGAACCAAAAACAGGGGCACAGAGTGAAATAGCTAGAACGGAACTTCACTGCTAAAACTCACCAAGATCTTCCTCAACACACGAACTCCTCTACCAAACCCTCCAAATTCTCCCAAAAACCCGCGTTTCATCAGATACCGGAAGTCAAGACCATTGGAAGATTAAGGCACCACCACAGCAACACCAGAAACAGAGTTTCGAACCAGAATCAGACCCAAACAGTGATCAAAGCGACAACCACGCGGCACCATCAGAAATCTACGCTTCAATCAACAAAACCCATCAAAACGAGCCATAAACATGGCTCCAAGCAAGAAAAACATCAGGAATGCAGCTCTTAGAGCTACAAGAGCAAGCAAGAAGGCCGCTGAGGCGGAACAACAGCTCGTGGAGGAGGAAGAAGAGGTCACAGTGCCTACTACGGCGGAGACAAGTACAGAGGGTGCAGCCGACAACAACAACGCTGGAAAGGAGGCCGAAGGCAATGACGGAGTCCAAAACCCTGGAACGGGCCTAGTTCCATACCAGCCACAAACCCAGACCACACAGGCACTCGTCATCCGGGATCATTCCTTTAACACGATTAAGGAAGCCATCACCTGGGTAAAAACACTGGACGTAAAAGAAGGCCAGGAGGCTATAGGAGAGTTAATGGGCGCGTTGGAGACCTATCAGGAAGGTGCCGAGGATGCTGTATCCGACCTGGGTTCGTGGATCTTTGCAGAAGCTGGAAAGATCGGAAGAAAGTACGAGAAGGATATGAGGGCAAAGTTCTGGAGCGCTGACCAGACGATCAAGTTCTCAAAGCCTCGCAGAGATAAACAAGCAGAGGCAACCCGTCGCCTCCTAGACGAATGGCCAGAAATCGATGAAAGCCACCGGCTGCTGACAAGAGATGATGGAATCCCTCTGCGAGCCAACGAACTAGAAGAAATGGTTAGGGTGGCCAAACGCTACTCTGCAGAAGAAGCTGCCAATGCGATCACTCATGTGGTCCTGAACCGCCTAGTGGCAAGGAAAAAGGACAACCGCAAATCTGCTACAATGCATGCCGTGACAGCAGACTGGAAGGTCCTGGCAAACATGGACCGTGATGAGGTCCAAACACAGCCATTGACAGTGGAAGGATACAATGCAGTGGCGCTAGAGGTGGGCTGGCACGAGGTCAAGGTCAATGCACAAGGCACTCTAGAAGAGAAACATGACCTACAACTACCAGGATTGGTATATGGCGAGGAGCAAGAGGCTCCAGAATCGAAAGCTTTGGTGCTGGCGCAGTTGGAAAGAGACAGAGCAAATGAGAAACTGCAGTCAGCAAAATCAAAGAAAGGCAAGAAAGGAGAAAAAGAAGCTGCTACACAAACCTCCCAGACGCAGACGGCGAACAGCACCACCACGGCGTCAAGTGGAGGACAGCCTGCTGCAACTGCAATCAGCGGAACCGGAGCAGTACAGCCAGAAGTACCCGGGATCGTCCCGGCAACAGCGCAAGTGCAGGTGGTAGTGACACAGCCAGAGTTGCAAGCCCCCGAGACTGTCGTGACAACCACGCCGGAGCAGCCTGCAGTGGCACAGTTACAAGTCCCCGAGACTGACCTGCCGACCGCGCCGGAGCAGCCTACAGCGCCATATTCAGAGGTATCCGGGATTGCCCCACCAATCGCGCCAGAGCAGCCGGCAGCGGCGCAGTCCGAAGTATCCGGGACTGTCCTGCCAATCGCACTGGAACCGTCAACGGTAGTGCAGCCGGAAGTGCACGAGACCGTCCTGACGACTACAGGGCTACCCGTAGGCAGACTTGATATCAGTCAAATCAAGGCAAGGCGCGTCCTCTGCTTTGATTTGCTTGAGGATTTCGGCCAATCTGCCTTGATTGATTTGCTTGCTTAAGAGACTTGACTGGCTTGCTTGATCGCTTTGCAAGGCATGCCAAGACTGGCGATAAGCATGTTGTTACAAAACCCTTGGTAGTCTCTCGTCCGTATGAATTCGTATCTTGCCCAAAATCAACCCGATTAAGCTACAAATAACGTTTGCTCTCTAGCCCGTGTCCTTTCTGCTTTTGTACCGTGTTTTGCCCCCTTTAGTATGGTGTTGAGGTAGAGTATCACGTCGGGGTGAGGTCTTAGTTTACGGAAGGGGATCTTTCTAACGGCCAGCTTCGAATTTGAGGATTTTGAGCTACGTACTTCACCACTCTATGAAACCATTCCTACTCCAGCTGCGTAGGCACTGTAGTGCTGCAACGATGTCGGGCTTTAACCGTGTTCGCCGTGGCTCAAGCAGATCACCAGCTTCACTAAAAGCCCGCTCGCAGTCAGCGCTGGAGGCTGGGATAGAAAGCACGTCTATGGCTAGCTGGCTAAGCCTAGGATATTCCCTCCGGCACTGAATCCAACTGCTGTCTGCTGTCTGCTGAGGTTCGGAAAGAACGGTTCGAGGAGGACGGTTCGAAAGAGCGCCAATGTGAGGGAAGATCGATGGAGGAAACCCTTGTAGGACGAGAGCATGTCTGAGAGGACAGAGCCCATGAGGTCCTCTGCCGTCCCCACTAGCACCTGTAACCACCGTGCGAACGCATACTCGCAATGCCAGAGCAAAGTAACTGCCCGTCCACACTCTCTTGTTTGGACCGGAAGTGTCCGAGTCTCCAGGCGTGACAGTGATAGAGCCCAACAACCTCCTCACAGTTCCATCAAGGCGGGCACCACTCCGCCTAGTGTCCTGACTTTTGGAGGTGATGGACTCTATGTGTGCGGGTGCTACTAGCCTCCATCATAAGCCTGCTGCATATTTATAGAACGCCCAGGCCGGTGCCGGGTATCGCGCACGACTGCCACCAAGATCCTCTGAGAAGACAGGTTGCTTACCACCCTAAGGATCCTGGAGGAGTGGTGGTGATCTGCGGATCCGCGTTCGCGGTCGCAGCCAGCGGTGGACGAGGCCGTGGCCCTGCCTTCCACCTCCTCTGCTCTGCCATCAGTCCAAATACGTCCCACCGCTTCATCAGGCTGATGCCCAGGGGACACCTCGCGGAGGTGCAGATGTCGGATTTCGTCCAGGTTTGAGTCAGGATAGGGGGTGTGGGAGCAGCTCGACCGAACCACCACTTTCTCCTCCTGTTTGCGGCACATCTTGGCTTCCTCAGGCAGCAGCCAGGCCTGCTGCTAGAGTACTGATCCCCAGCACCACGTAGAGGTGTCTGCCCTTCGCTGGGATGTAAAACCTGGTCGTGTCATCGTCGCTTACGCGCACGTAAAGTGACTTGGCTGAAGACATTGCCGCTTGAGCTCTAGCGTTTGCAGCTGGCAGAAGCTAGTTACAGAAACGGCAATCACACAACCCTTATCAAGATTCGCAGATACTGTTACAACAGGGCCGATCAAGTTCGTGGTAGGTGGGGCACAACAACGCGTCCTTCAACATACTCTATGGATTCAATTCATCAACAACATTATGGCCTTACAGGAGATTGACTTGAACACGCTCCCACATCACGAGCTGACCCCTGCCGCACGAGGGTGCATATTAGGGAAGCTCTCGGAGGGCCGTTCGCAGTCTGATTTGCCGCGTTCGTTGCAAATACCACAACAGACGATTTCAAAGACTTCGACGCCCTCTACAGTTCGAACCAACCAAACCTCACAACCTCGATCAGGTAGGCCTAGATCTTACAGCAATCGAGAAGAACGCCGTATCCTTAATACTGCGCGAAAAAATCCCACCATTCGGTACGCGAAGATCAGGGAAGAAGCGAACATTACGATCCGTAACAACACCATTCGTAGCATTTTGAGAAGGCACTACATCTTCCACTGGATCGCGACGAAGCGCCCACTCCTACAAGAGAAGCATGCGAAGACAAGGCTTCGAAGGGCAAGAGCACGCCTTAACTGGAGCGATGCACAATGGGCAAACGTCATCTGGAGTGATGAGTGCTCGGTAGAGCGCGGGAGTGGAAAGGAAGCTGAAAGGGTTTGCGGCACGCCGTCACAAAAGTGGGAGAAGGACTTCGTAGCAGAACACCCGACTGGAAAGGAGATTCGAGTGATGGTGTGGGCAGCTTTTTGGGGTGGAGGCAGGTCTGATTGCTTCGTTATGCGCCGCGATCCGAACGCCGAAGAAAAGCTAGTCCTCGATCTCCCATACCGAAGCACTTCAAGATCAGCTCCCTTTGATCTATCAGCCGGGTATGATCTTTGTGCAAGATGGTGCTGGAATCCATACTTCGAATCCTACCAAGGACTGGCTTCGCGAACACGGTACATACGTCCTTATGTGGCCACCCTACTCGCCCGATCCTAACCCTATCGAACGCGCGGGGATTCGGCTTGAACAGCTTGTGTACGAGATCATCCCTGATGTTGAGACTCTTCCGAAGAACGAAGTAACACGTGAAGGTCTCGGACGGGCCCTAGAACAAGCGTGGCAACCGAGTTCCTATCGAGTTATACAAGTCACTCGGGGAGAGTATGCGAGATCGGTGTCAAGCTATAGTTGACGCGAAAGGATGGCACACGAAGTATTAGGGATAATTTTAAGTAAGCAGAATTGGTCTCTATATACACATGTATTCTACGCTAAAGTCTTGAATTGACACTTCTAATTATTGTGGTGCAATAATCATTTGAATAGTAATGGTTGCGTTGTTGGTTGCCCCACCTAACAGAAAGCCAAGGGAGACATTATCGGAGATTCGTCGGCCGACGTCAAGACTTCCAAAACAACACCACCGGAGGCCTTCACTCACAACACCACACCTACATCATGTATTAACAGCACGACGCCGCTATCCAACCAATGTCCGGTACTTCCAGTACCTCTGATGAAGTTGTTCTCCGCGAATACTACGCTCCGAAAGCCGCGCAGCCATCTGCTACATTCTCCGGCAGCTACCTGCATAAGATTGCGTTCCGCCACCCGGGTTATCGCGACGAATTCGAGCAGAACGTTCTCCTCACGCTCTACGCTTTCGATAATCACAGCAGAGGCCTCCACTATGCGACTGCGCATACCGCGTGTGCTCTCGTGGCATGCAACGCTTGGGAAGGCTACCTCACCCACACGCGCGATGGCGAAAGGCTCCGGTTGACAGCCGACGGGCTGCTCACTGAGAAAGAATGCTACTTCCGTCTTCCTGGTAACACACGATATCCAGTATATCCAACCTTTTTCAATTGGAAATTTCCCAAGGACAAGATGCCACCGCACTGGCCGGAAGAGATACAAGACGACGGAGAGGGCGAAACCGCACTAGTGGCTCCTCCTTCGGTATCAGGGGTAGCGAAGGCTGTTATTGCTCGGGACAAGGGCTGCGTCATAAGCAAGGATCAAGATTATGTGGAAAAGGCTCACCTCTGTCCACAGAGCGAGGCGGAATGGTTTCGGATTAATGGAATGGGAGATTACAATCTGAATGATACCCTTGCTGACGAGGTGATTACCGACGACATTTCAAATGCAATCGGTTTGCGTCCGGACATCCACAAGGCTTTCGACGACCGAAGATTCATCATTGTACGGAAACGAGACCAATGGGTTGTCCACTTCACCAACCTCACCCAGAACCTCGGCCATCGCTACCACAATACCCCTCTAAAGCTTCGGACTGGCGTCTCCTCACGGTGTCTGCTCATCCGATTTGCATGGGCGATCTTTCCAAGCGTCAAGAAATTTCTCACGCGTGGGGCATCTCATACGGTACGCATACGAGTACAGGAGGATTCGGAGGAAGGGGTCCCAGGATTCACAGAGAAGACAACAGAGATGTCACGCGATGGAGCTTTGAAGATTGGTGGTGGAAGTCGTAGCCGCAGTGTCAGTCCAGAAGGAAAGGGAAAGAAACGAAAAGGTGAAGAGTATGCAGAGGAGCAGGCCGACCCCGGATCTCTATCGTTGTCTATACTCAAACGTCGGCGGATGGATTCTCCTCTTTCCCTGACTCCCCCTTCGAACGTTTCTTCTGCACTCATTTGGTCCTCTCCGAAGCCACCGTATCCCCACCTACCGCCCGATTCTCAAAAGCAGCACAAGCCGCTGGAGATCACCGAAGCGCCCTCTGACGGCACCACCTATACCTCTCCAAATCCCTACGCCGGCGTCGCAGAAAAGCTCGCGGAGAAAGAACGCGTTGACAAGCTCCGGCTCTCATGGCTCCGACCCCAGCGTCCCTCCAACCCAGACCTTATCTGCTGCGACTATAATGCGACCTCTGCCGCCCACAACTCGGGATTACAAGGTCGGGCAGAATGGAGCCGAAGCCAACTCTGTGAGAAATGCTTGGGCGTGGAGTATGCGAAGGACAGGGATGAGGATGAAGATGAGGATCTGCCGCCTTGGGTTAATGGAGAGTAGGAGGAGGTATTGCTTAGTCTTGTAACCTGTGGTCTCTCAAGGGAAAAGGTCCGGTTCTCAGATAGGACCATGGACCTGGGTACCGCAAGCGACAGCCATGCATGCGATACGCTTCTTTTCTACTCTGGTGGCGACTGATCAGAACGGTCTTGCTCCTTGAGCGACGACAACTTCGTCGTCATCCACCCCAGCGCGATTCGGTCTGCAATCCGTGCCGAAGGAGTTCGACGATACGCACGAAAGCCTCACCGTGCCCTAGCCTTCTCCGCTGCGTACAGTGTTAATAGGGTGGCAGGTACCAAGTGACTGTGAGGGGGGCCCGGCCGAAGAATCAGGTGAGCGGTCCGCGCGAGTATGTCTCACCCTGTTCTAATGCAACTACAGGCATTGCTTTCGAACGTCTACAGCCATGTCGTGTCGCCATCCTGATCCCAGCCGATTACACTATCACTACAACTTCAACCTTCACCGTCACACGCCCTTCGATCTCCAGAGCAGGCGACAAGTCCTACTGCAGCGATGCGTCGCCAATACGAAGACGCCTTCAAAGCCTTCTCTCCCTCCGCTATGGTCTTTACCCGCCAAACACGACAACAAACAAGCAAAGAGGCTTGCCGAAGTCAGGGAACAGCGACGAGGCCGATCGCCTACTCGAATGCACGGTACATACGACGAGGAGAACATCGTGAGCACGGCTCGTACAAACACACGGCCGCCGGAATACACACACAGAACACGGGCAGCAACGCCGATGCCGACGTCACGCGAACGGCCGAACGCAACAAGGCGCGGCCGATGTTGACGGGCATGTATTGCAGCCAAGAGGTAGCGGGGCAGACCCACAAGTGTACTCTCGGAGACACCAACGGGTTCTTTCTGCCAAGGTCCCTTCTCGTTCGAACACGGCGAGAGCAGGTCCATCGCGACGCCAACGGGCGCTGCCAGCTCATCGCATGTGCCCAGGCAATCAGCGGGACGAAAGTACTCAGTGTCTAGTCGAGTGAGGAAAGGGCATCTATCTTCGTTGGTTGCGTCTCGCATTGGAAGTGTCTTTTCAGAACGCAGCGCAGCGCATTGCATTCTCACTTCTGTTCGGCCAGTTCTGATCCTTGCAGTTCGACTACTATCGCTGATCCATCCAGGCCTTGTTCGCTCGCAGTCCTGAGGATGCTCCGCATGCTTGACCGTGGGCTAGAATCGCTGCTGCTGAAGGACACGCTCTTCGGGGAGCCTCCTGCTGAGTCAGAGCTATTGGAGCCTGATCGTGCGACGCTCGCGTACGACTGCGGCTGTGACCGTGATGCTAGAGACTGTCCCCAGCAGACTTGATATCAATCAAATCAAGGCAAGGCACGCCCTCTGCCTTGATTTGCTTGAGGATTTCGGCCGATCTGCCTTGATTGATTTGCTTGCTTGAGAAAACTGATTGGCTTGCTTGATCGCCTTGCAAGGCATGCCAAGACTGGTGATAAGCATGGTGTTGCAAAATATTTGGCAGTGTCTCGTCCGTATAGATTCGTGTCTTGCTCAAAATCAACCCGATTGAGCTACAAATAACGTTTGCTCTCTAACCCGTGTCCTTTCTGCTTCTGTATCGTGTTTTGTCCCCTTTAGTATGGTGTTGAGGGTAGGGTATCACGTCGG
>NAJN01000476.1:0-22100 GCA_005059845.1 Cryomyces minteri | reverse complement strand
GAGGCGAACCCAAAACCTCGAGCTTGCGACGATGGGGACATCATGTACAGAGGATAGATGTTGACGCTGCTGAGTGCTGTGTCTCACACCGGTTGAGTTGTACGGCCTTGGTTTTCTCTACTCGCGATGCCATGAGACCTTGAACAGCTGCCAATAGGGCGCCTCGCTGAAGTCAGAATGCCTCACGGTGGGACAGGATGATGTGGAGCTGACCGCCGAGCCGCCTAGCGTTGAACCCTTGACCTGCTTGGATCTCAATGAACGATGGGCAACTGCGTGAGCCTTTGATCCTAACAGTAAATATCCTATATACCATCTTTTGCACCCTCTCTCGTTGTTGTGCTCCACTTACACATCGCCATCTTCACTTCCCGACGTTGGGATCAAGTCAAAGCACCGTCCGATAACGGTCATCGAAACTGCGACCCCGAGTCACCTATCCACATGCGTCACATGCGCCAGCTCAACGACTGACCTAGTACTCTCCTTCTGCTCCCTTCAACACCCGACGAGGCTGATCCAGCCTCTTGACCCGACTGCCTTCATCTCCCATCCAGAAACCAGTTTCCGGACTTGGATCTACGGGCCGTCCGTACCCCATCATTCATCCCAAGGCAACTACTTGTCGTCCTAGGGACTACCATCGCTGCCTGCATGGCTTGAGCCACCTTCTTCGTATGAAGCCACAGGTGTTACGAGACACTGTACCTGTCGAGACGTCAGCAACGTCCACGAGTCCACTGTGGGCCGCACTCAAGCTCTCCCTCCTGCTCTGATGATGGAACCGTACCATCTCATCGGTGTCCCTCATCGGCCATAGCGTCGCCTATACAACACCAACTCTTCTGTACGGGATACTAGAGAGAGCAGTGCACCTGTGGCTAAGATTACCATCGCCGCTGGCGTCGATTCATAACCATGTATCCATATTCTCGACCGTCTCCCAGGGCTGCTTCGTCTGCAAGCTCACCCCAAAAGAACCCCACAAGAACCAACAACCCCAGAGAACAGCCCTCCGAGCATGCAAGATCAAGCTTGGATATGGTTTCGTACAACGAGAGGGATGGCGGGGATGGCCACGGCGATGGACCACCCCGTGCTGACAGCCCGGCTGTTCAAGATAATACAAAGCTGCATCAAGTCATTCAGGTAGAAACAAGTGCTGGATGTTGTTAAAGACAGAGACAGCTGGTTGGCTGACGACTAGTTCAAACAGCGTTTTCACTCGACGGCGGCGCTTTTCATCGTATCCTCTAGAGTTACGTTACCACAAAGTTTCACGAGAAACCGCGAGATTAGATTGTCCAAATGGGTAGGTCCGGACTCGACCCCATATTGCATCATGCGTGGGGTTCTGATTGCAACACGCCTTCGATATGTTCCATTGAAAACATCCACTGTAGTTCTGCACCACTGCCCAACCCATGCTGAAACCATGCAGTTCAACACCACAATAGACGAGACAGAGGTCCTCTACGAGGATCTCTCGGAATGGACCACCATAAACATCGCCGACCACCGTCCCCCTCCGCTCTACGTCGAGATCTACCTCGACACTGCAGAGCTAAAGGACAACCGCAGGCTGGTCCTTGCTGATGATGATGGACAGCGGCACGACATCACTGAAATTGTAGCCTCTTCTTCTGGAGATCACAGGTCGCCGCCTGATCGTGCAGAACCGAATACGCAGGTTATCTTGGAGCGCTGGAAGGTAGAATTAGGAGTCGCGCCCAGCGCACCTACAGTTGATCTGAACGAGTCACTCGCCAACCTCTACAAGAAAGGGGTCGTTCTCTTCCGGTCTTTGTTCACATACGCAAGGTTCTTGCCAGCTTGGAAATATCTGAGATCAATGGCCAAGCTGCCAGCAAGCCAGAATGCACTCCAGCTCCACTACCGAATCGTGAGGGGCGGACGCGAACCGTTCCAGAAAGACATGCTCAACGTACCACTGGTAACAAGTCACGAGCCGGTAACAGAGGTGTACAACTTTGGTCCCATAAGCTCACCAGCGGGTCCCTTGAGTATCGAAGTCACCTACCGTACCAACACGAAGTTCCAGTTCGAAGACCACGAAGCGCTGTTGAGCTCGCGTCTTATGGGAGAAGACGCTTACAGTTTCTCGCCCTCCCTTGCCAGTGGCGGGAACGTTTCACACAAGAACATCGGAGGGGAGCCAGGGTCGCTACCTATCAGAGGGGACAACGCTCAGAATAGGCCAGATCGCGGACAAGCCTATGGAAGTATGTCGACTTTCCACCAGGTCGGGCCAGCTACTGGCTCAAGTCCTATCTCGGCTTTACGGGCAGCTCGGGATAATGCATCGCCATCACCCACTAGTTCACTGCCGCAAAAGATGCTTCCGAATCACCGAACGGCTACCGGATCCAAGTCCTCTCTGCGCACCAACGAAGGCGGGCCATCGTCTTACCAACGGCGCACTTCGGTGTCTTTCCAGCCTTTCAAAGCGGGATCTCTGTCTTCCTCGCCTGCACCCGGTTCGCAGATTCCGCCATCGCCCGGAACTTCCCTTAGCAGACCATCCAACGTCTCGGCCCTTTCTCAAGCTCGAAACAGAAACTCGTTGACAACTATACCTCAGCAAGCCTTGAGAACCCCTTCGTTGCCCAATGAGACGGCCATTGCTTCCTCTGCTTCGAGCTCTCCGAAGCCTGCACCAATTACACGCTACAGTAGCAGCTTCAGCCACAGGAGAAGCAGGTTTTCATCTGGTGGCGGAAGTCGGACTGAAGAGGACAATGTAAGCAGTGGAAGAGGGAGCGCTTCATCTGCACAGCCGGGCTCAGGCGTCTTGAATGAAGGAGAGGGAGGAAGTTCTGGGTCCGTTCAGACAGATGAGGACAACATTTCTGACTTCCTGAAACTCCTCGAGCAAAAGAAAGAGTTGAAAAGCTTCAACCGGACTGACTCTGCTTCGCGAGATGCCGCTTCTAAGCGCACTGCTGCAGCATTCACCAAGTACTCTCGTATGCGAGACTCGAACGCCGCTTTGTCCGATTCACTCAGCTCATCTCTGCTTCTTCACCGCTCTTCGACGTCTTCAAGCCAGAGGCTATCAAACGTTCCACCCATGATTGCCGGAACTTCTGTCTCAACCTCATCTTCGCTAGGGAAA
The DNA here is from genome assembly GCA_005059845.1 of Cryomyces minteri. Classification (NCBI taxonomy): domain Eukaryota; kingdom Fungi; phylum Ascomycota; class Dothideomycetes; genus Cryomyces; species Cryomyces minteri. The sequence goes on along the minus strand of NAJN01000476.1, from coordinate 18,964 downwards.
CCCATCTCGCCTCATACGCCACACACCCCTGCCATTCCATCCCGATTGAGTGCCAATAGCATCATCGACTACTCTCAAGAGCGAACCAGAGGTCACATGCAGTCAGGCACGCGCGGAGAGGACGAGTCCGAGAGCGGCGACGCCGCAGACAACACCAGACTCCGCGAGGAAGGCACTAACGCCATAGACATTCCGCTCTCTCCACGCACGTACCCTCACGGACGCCGGTCTAGCTCTGTGGCGCAGCAACAGCGCACACTCAACGACGACGATGTCCTCCCTTTCGGTATGCGCAGCACGAGCCTACCAGTCGAAGAGCGCACAGAACTCAGTCTCAGCCAGCTTCTCCACCTCCAAGAATCCGCCCGCACTGTGGACAGCACGGTCGAAACGTCGCAGGAACCTGATCTGGATAGACCCGCGTCACGAAGGTTCATCGAGCCTCGCGAAGAGACCTCACAACGCGGCGGCTCGCAGCCAGTCTACAGGCCGCGCTTCCCACGCGACAGTGCCCACGGCAGGGGCATTTCGGCCATCGGCCGCGGGCTGGCGTCGGCGCACGGCTCGTCTTCGAGCCTTGGCGCGGGCTCTGGCCCTGGTACTGGATCCGGTACGTCCGACACTGGCCGCGGAGGCAGCAGGTTCAGCTTTACCGCCAGAGCTGCCACCATGGACGACGACGAACCACTACTCTTCGCTATGAGCGATTTTACATCCTCACGCCGCAGTCTTGAGGAGGGGAGAGGTGGGAGCAATGCTGGTTCCGGGATTGGAGATCGTGCTGGCGCGGAGTCTGGCGGTGGCAGTAGGAGGGGGAATAGGAGGGCATACTGAACCTTCGAAATACGAGTGGTTGCGATGGTCGATGTGGCGCATACGCGGCTCATACGTAGCTCTTGCATACGGCAGTTCGTCGCGCCTTGTGCGATTCTGATTCTCCGGCGCCGGGCATTGACTGTGGCGTTCACTGGTTCTTCATTCCTGGTTTCCTTTATGGCGCGTTTTCCTCGAACCTGGGAGTTTGGTATGGCGCCTGCATGAATGGGACTGGCGCGATTCGTGGGGGTTGTCTACGTCCCTTCTGCACTATCTACCAGCGTCGGCGCAACAGGATGTTGTGGGTCTCGTGTCGAGACTCGGTGGGGGTCAAATTGGGAGTACAGACTGAACATAGGACGGGTGCGAGTTAGAGATTTTTGTGGAGTAGGAAGACGAAAACGCCGAAGACACTTGCGAATTGGTCAACCTCGATGACTTCGTGTGCCTGTGAATATTGCTAGATCAGGTCGAGGTGTTCTTCTGCTTCGGGCCTTCATCTGCATTGAATCCACATACGGGGGTCTCTTTAACTAGGGTGTGTCACGCTCTCCTACTCGGAAACGTATGGGTATGGGGTGCAACTAGAATCATCTGATGCAGAGGATGCAAGTTAGTCGTTTGTTGTTCAAAAGGGAGTGTCTAGCCAATGTGTCACGGGTCCGTTGCCTGTCCTCACAATCGACACTGCTTGACACAAGTCCTCGTCTCGAGTTCTTCATCAGTTGAACAGGCTGTTAGGTTTTTTACCCGAGGCCAACTCGTATAACGTCGGTGGTGAGCGAGAGTCCCCACGTTCAGTAGGATTCCTTGCACCTCAAGATCGCCGCCAGATTGACGTTTCACGCTTTGGTCATAGCCAGCTGCAGCGACATTGGCAGGTATATGCTCGTATCTTACATTAAAATTTTCCAGCCGCACAAAGTATTTTCTCACTCTCCTGTTTGTGTGCGGGAGTCTCGCCATTCCTCCAAGCCCTTCATCTGCACCTCACCAGTCTTCAAAGTACTCAATGTGGATGTTGAAAAGCATACTATCACGTCAGCAAGGTACTGTCAATACGTCAGGCTCAGGCAGCTCACCGAAGCTTTTTGAAAGCGGCTTCCTTCAAACAGCTCTCACACGTGCGATTTTTCACGAGCCGCAACGCAGATATACAGCATTGTGGGACGCCTACCTCCAAAAGAGCGTTCAGTCCGCTGTTGGACTGGTCTTGAACGCATCGCGGGACACCGAATACCCCTTGGACCGGCTGTCTCTTGATACATCGTTGATCCATCTGCGTGTTTCAACCATCTTTCCCGACACCGTTGTCTAGCTGACTGGCCTGCGATAGGATCAGCTGTGAAACTAATGGAGATGTCGAATAGAAGGATGCAATATCAGCCCTGCGAGCCTCGATCGATGTTCAGAAGCGCAACAAACAAGGTCTGCAGCACCGCTTCCACATGTCCGAGCGGTAAATGCGTCTCCGCAAGAGCTGACAGGTGTTCGCACGAGGTAGCTACTGGGACTACATCCATCCCATCTGGAGCTGCCTTGACGGCATTGCTCGCTCCTCCCCTTCTATTCCATCTTCACGACCCTCTACGTCCCCTCCGACACCTTCGCACTCCTCGTAGGGGACTCGAAGACGTAGATCTTGCGAACTCTTGCGTGAGACCGTACAGCCGAGAGAAACCACGACACTACACTACTCTCTGGGATCAAAGACAGCCGCAGTTGAACGCAGACTTTGACTGTATAGTTGTACATACCAAGATGATCCGTTTGCCAACTCCTTGCTATGCTCGCGCCACCAGTCTAGTACACAGCATGTTTCCGGAACCCTTCTATCTTGCGGGTTTGACACCCTTGTGTATCGCAGCAATACCCCCCGTCAGGTCCTCCCAGCCCTTCCCCGGCACCAGAAAGCCCGCGTCCTGTATCATGTCCCTAAACTCGGTCTGACTCGGGAACTTCTCAATGCTCTCGACCAGATATTGGTAGCTGGCGCGATCGCCCGCGACGATCTGTCCGATCAGCGGGATGGCGCCGAAGCTCCAGCGCTTGTAGGCCTCGTTGAAGAGGGCGTTGTTGACCTTGCTGAACTCGAGGCAGGCGAAGACGCCGCCGGGCTTCAGGACACGGAACGCTTCGCGCAGCGCAACGTCCTTGTTCGTAAAGTTGCGGATGCCGAACGCGACGGTGTACAGGTCGATGGACTCATCCTCGATCATGTGCAGCTTCTCCGCGTTCGCCTCGACGAACCGCAGCCGCTCGCGGCCGTACGGGGTCACGGCGCCGCGCTTCCGGCCCTCCGCCAACATCTCCGGGTTGATGTCTGCGACGGTGACGCGCGTGTAGGGGTCCGAGTTGACGGTCGAGGCGTGGTCCAGCATGCGGAAGGCGATGTCGAGGATGTTCCAGCCCTTTTGGGCCGACGAGGGCGAGGGTGCGGTGCCTGGGTTGAGACCACGCACGAACTGGTCTTTCCAGAGGCGGTGGACGCCGAGGGACATGAGGTCGTTCATCGTGTCGTAGGAGGAGGCGACCGAAGAAAAGACGGAGGCCACTGCGCGGAACGGATCAGCTTGTGGCTCGACACGATGGAGAGTATAGCGATCGTAGGCTTACCCCTCGACTCTTTCAGGGATTCTGCCACCGTCTCGAACCCGAAATGTGTTGTTCGACTGCCATCTTGTGGCTGTGTAGGTTGCTGCTTTTGTTGCTGGTCTGCATGGCGCACAGAGGATGAAAGACACCTGTATGGCTCTTTCGGTTTAGAGTTTGTGATGATCTTTAGCGATTGAGCCTGCCGGGCTACTCTGCGTGTGAGGGTACTCATGTCGAGAATCGTGGTTGAAGTCCGTCGCATACGAACAAGCGGTTCGACATCTTGAGATTCGCCCTCCGTAGCGGGTAAGGCTGAACCGTTTGTAGCCGCCGAGCCGCAAGGGGACGGCGCTCCAATGTTGACTTCCCCAGACACCCCCGCATTATCGCCGCACAATGTAGTCGTGATGGCTCTACGCTGTGGAATACGGCGTATAGGTCTCACAGATAGACACGTCTCTTTTCGCTCTGGTGACAGCCGGTTTCAATGTCTTCTCAGAAGCCATATACGATGGAGTTCAGTATCTCAGCGGCCAGGCTCAGATTGGTAAGTAGCTATATCTGTCTCACGATCCTACGAGGACTCTGTTCTCACCCTCACATAGTGTGCATTTTCCCGGCGCCGTCAATAGTCGATTTACCACGTTCCTGAAGTTCGCTCAGCCTTCGCAGCAAGATGCAATGCCCACGTACAGGGTGTTAGATCAGGATGGGGTTATCGTGGACAAAGACAAGGAGCCGCCAAACGTCTCGGAAGATGAAGTGGTCAAGATGTACAAGGACATGCTGACGGGTATGTCTCCGTTCAGAATGCGGCGGGTCAGAATCATTGATACCTTCGCGTAGTCAGCATAATGGATGTTATTATGTTCGAAGCCCAGCGTCAAGGGCGGCTGAGCTTCTACATGGTATTAAGACTCCCCATTATAACGTCACCGAAACTTGTCTTTCGCTAACAAACTCCAAGGTCTCGGCTGGTGAGGAGGGCATAGCAATAGGATCCGCCTCCGCCCTCTCCCCCGCCGACGTGATCTTCGCCCAATACCGCGAAACGGGCATTTTTCAACACCGCGGCTTCACCCTCGACGACTTCATGAACCAGCTCTTTGCGAACCGCAAGGATCCCGGCCGAGGGCGCAACATGCCCGTGCACTACGGCAGCAAATCTCTCAAGATCCACACCATCTCATCCCCCCTCGCGACGCAAATCCCGCAAGCCGCCGGCGCCGCCTACGCGCTGAAGATGCAAGACCGGCAGAACCCGCTGGACGCGCCGCGCGTCGTGGCGTGCTACTTCGGCGAGGGCGCGGCCAGCGAAGGCGACTTCCACGCCGCGCTCAACATCGCGGCCACGCGCGCGTGCCCCGTCATCTTCCTCTGCCGCAACAACGGCTACGCGATCTCGACGCCGACGCTGGAGCAGTACCGAGGCGACGGCATCGCCAGCCGCGGCGTCGGCTACGGCATCGACACCATCCGCGTCGACGGCAACGACATCTTCGCAGTCCGCGAGGCGACAACGCGCGCGCGCGAGATGGCGCTGCAGGACGGCGGGCGGCCCGTGCTGATCGAGTGCATGTCGTACCGCGTGTCGCACCACAGCACGTCGGACGACTCGTTCGCGTACCGCGCCAAGGTCGAGGTCGAGGACTGGAAGCGGCGCGACAACCCGATCACGCGGCTGCGGAAGTGGATGGAGGGGAAGGCCCTGTGGGACGAGCAGATGGAGAGCGCGACGCGGAGCGAGCTGCGGAAGAAAGTGCTCGAGGCGTTTGGCAGGGCGGAGAAGGAGAAGAAGCCGGCGCTGCGGAACCTGTGGACTGATGTCTATGCGCAGGTCACGGAGGAGCAGGAGGAGCAGATTGCGAAGATGAGGGACGTGTTGGAGAAGTACCCGGACGAGTACGATGTTGAGGAACACGAGGGTGGAAAGGATGGACTGAACAGATGATCACTGAACTATTCGTCTTTACGCTCATGAGTATCTCGCATGTGTCGGACTGCATAGCATCCTCGAAGGTGTGTGTGCAAGTGGAGGTTTTCGGTGCCACGGAACAACCATGCACGTACTTGGGAACATCACGTTCTCATTCAGACTTTCACAGTATACAGCACTCGTTACGGGGTCGTCTTCTAAGGCAGAAAGCATGACTGCTGACTTCATCGCCCGTCGGTTACTCGAACACACGTCACTTTCTGCGTGCAGTCTATCCGGTACTACTCAGCCCCTGCATTCAGACATGAGCTGCTTTGGAAGCGTTGCGCCGCTGCTTTCCTGGCTGTATTTTCTCCGACTACATCCACTTGCTTCCATCCCCAGGTCCTCGACTCCTCCCGCAAAACCACGGACAACACCAGTTCATTATTGCGCCACTAATTTGACACTCTCTCTCGCACTGCATCGATGAACAGTACTTGTTAAACACAAAACGGTATCCGCTTTCTCCGTAATATCCTCGTCATCCGGGTCACCCTCGCTCCTTCCCTGCTCCTTCCACCTTCGATTGTACGGGACGCCGGCATTCCATCCTGAAGGTCGGCCTTGGAGTTTTGGAGTGTTATTCCTGTGCGAACGGGTTCGGTTCCGAGGAGCCAGGCTCGAGACGGACGCATGAGACGCCGTAGTAGAAGAGTGAGAGAACACCAAAGATTTCACATTCTGCTGCCGCAGAAGACGTCATCGTTGAAAGACCAGACTCTAGCCAGTTACCGAAGACGTTGCATCAGTTGAGCTCAGCCGGGATCAGTACAGCGACCTCTGTGAAGTCGTCGTGGAGTTTGGGCTGCAATCTCTCTGGTTCGTTTCCAAACGGACTTCCTCGTAGCCTCTTCCACTTGTGCGTGGACTTCTCGATCTTGGAGGAGTCACGGGGACTTTGTCGATACAGCCGTACACGTAAAGGCCTCGAGCGAGGAGTACCTCTTAGTTGAGGTCCATTGGTGTTGACACGGGATTTGGAAGATCCACAACATCGTTCGGGCTTTTCCTCACGTTATCTTCTACTTGTGCGTAGAAATGATCGATTGTGAATATCTCGGGAAGTGACATCATGTTGTTTCGTCAACGGCGGATCTGAAGGTCAGTCCGCTTGAAGAGATTGGGCTTTAGTCTAGCCTACAGGATCTGTTAGGTCGAAACGACTCGAGGTGCTTCGGATTTTGCGAGAGATCTTTGCCAGATTTTACAGGCCAGAATTGTCTTCGGGATCTTGCCACCTGGAGCACTAAGAGGGAATTCGATAGATAAGGCAACGGGAAACAGAGTTCTCTACACATGTGTATAGGAATAGGCCTCAAGCAGGGATCACCTACTCGTCAAGATCACAAAGCTTCGTGGGTCAACCCAGGACTCTCAAGAGTCCCGAGCAATTCAAAGAGCCAGCAGAACGTGCGCTCGGCACTATAGTGCCATAGTGCCAGAGTGCCAGAAGAACCGTGCTCCTGTTTTGTGTTGGTTGATGTGTCTGCTTAGGTTGACAAAGGTAAGAACGCTTACGAGTTCTATTCTCGAGACGTGTTCACACCGGCGGACAGTAAATCAGCAACTAGAACCTCACCCGTCCAACTACTGGAAATGCCTGTTGTAAGACCCGTCGTGGCTCTCTCTTTATACACTATTCTTCTGCTCGTGGAGACCAGTATCTGACAGGTCGTACTTGACTGAGCCATCGCCGGTCCACCGGACGATATGGTCAAATAGGCTGACATCTTCGGGTTCAATCAAAAACTCCTAGTCTCTCTGGAATGCTGCGGCTCAAAATCTACTGATTCTTTCTATCGACCGCTCTTCAGGATCCACGAAGCTTTCAGCGGCGTCTTAATCAACAGCGCGCAGACAACCAAGATAGCGTACTGTCTTTCTAGCTCGACTCTTCAACATGTCTTGGAATTTTGGGTCGTGACCTCTCCGAGTAGGCAGTGGTCCGTAGCGACAGGACGACGTGCCAGCGGCAGGAAAAATGGCCGAACAAGCGGCTGGAGCACGCAATGACAAGACCAGTATAGGTGTAAGGTATTGCGCCGCGGTTCAGGTCAGAGATCCTTGCCAATTGTCCGCCGGCATGATGTGCTGCTTCGCAGCTTGACACTCTGCACATAGAACCCGACCAAAGTCATCGACACCGTCGGAGCACGACACGGCGGTATTGGGAGTTTCTGATGCGTGTAGCCGGACGAACCGCTGGATCGATCGGGTTTCTCACGTTCGGCTGCCGGCAGTAGTGTCGCAGCATCCCACATCGACGAGACCTCTTCGCAACGCAGCTAGCCACAGCTGCCGGCCGCTCCAGGGACATGGTATGGAGCGATGGGATTTCTGCAGCCTCAACACGGCGATTGTTGCACGAGTGTGAGCGTTCGTGGCACGGCCAGAGCAGACGGCAGGTCGATGCCTCGTGAAGCGCGGTACTGTTCCGCCTCGTAGACGCCGACGACGGACTTGCCGCGGCCCTTCTCGTTCACGTCGACGATCGTTCACCAAGATATGCACCATCTACCTACCTGCTCAGCACGCTGCCGTCTGGCACCTTCAGAGTCACTGCCGCCCTCCTGCTGACGTGCAATTGCATAGCGCTGGGTTCGCCGTCAAGGCAGTCGCAGTCCTCTGACGCTCCACCGACAGCTACAACACTTCACCCCTACGCCGCCTCTATCCGCTTTCACGAGCAAGACTCTCACTGGCCCCCAAGCAAGCCACAACAGCTGCATCCGCGCGGAAGGGGACATGGCGTCTCAGAACACCACCACACTCCAGCCAAAGCGACCTTCGCTGGCTGGGAGACACTCATCTCAGTCCTCACACGTCTCCCAATCGCCGTCCGAAGGCCACTCGTCGCCGCACAGACTCGGACTCGTTCAGCACAAGTCCGCCAGACACGTCGCTACGCATGCTCGGATGCCGCCGAGGAACACCTCAGGGAAGAACCTGACGAAGCTGTCGAGACTGACGCCGGCACATGCGAAAGAGAGTGACGAGGGTGCTGGCTTGAAACACCACCAACGATCACACTCTGGCTCCTCTACACCTGCGACGAGTCCGCGGCAAGGAAGCGGCATGAAACGCAACTCATCGACTTTGGCGATATCGCGCAATACGTCACACACAGCGCTGAAGAAGAACCACTCCAGCGGGCAGCTGACGCGTCTCGGTTCGGCGAAACACATTGCAAAGCAGCATGCTAAGCACGATGCGCCCCCGATCAAGCGCGGACTCTCTCAGGGCAACAAGCCGCGCCAGAAAAGTCCTTCACCACCTGTAGCGCATCTTGGAGTGCGCTTCGACTTGGGCGACGACGACGAGCAAGACGAGGGATGGACCGAAGACAGTGCTTCGCAGTCGCCAATGACCACTAGAGACAATACACGTCAGAACACGCGTCAGAATTCCGTCATTTTGGAACCCCTAAGACCTGCTAGTGAACATCCAGAGACGCAGCCGCAGCGAGAAGCAGAAGAGAGGGAAGAAGCCGAAGAGAAGGACGAAGAGGAAGACGACGAAGAAGATGATGACGATGACGACGATGCGGAAGATGACGAAGACGACGACGATGACGAGGAGGTCGAGATTTCAGACTCTTCGAGCGTCCACCTTGGACATTCGAGACCTTCCAACCCAACATCATCGACTCCGCCTCGCTCGAGTCGTAGCGCTACTGCGCCCCAACGGAGTTTACCAAGCTCGTACCATTCCTCAAGACCACCAGACCCCGAAGCCATCACCACCAGACTCCTCCAACAACCTCACAACGCCCCTCCCAAGACGTCCACCATCTCGGCCGCTGCTTCGATCGCTCACTCACAAGGCTCAACCCTCACCGAGGCATCGGGAGGCCGCGATCTCGTGTCGCGCTTCATCTCTTCCGGCGACGGTGACAGCAAAGACGGCACGCCCCGCGACGGCGGCTACCTCCCTCCCAAGACCAAGTTCGGCAAGGAGAACGCCGAGCTCGATGCCAGGAAGAGGAACAAGAGTGCGCCGAATATGGCCTATGCCAATTCGCTCTCTCACTCCCGACGTTCCTCTGCCCAAAGCAACGGCACCAGCGGCACCGTCACCGGCACCACCACCCCGAGCTACCAATTCCGCACCCAGCAGAAGCTAGAACTCCAGCGCCAATCCAGCACCATCCAGCCTTCGCAACACATACCAGCCGTCTTGCCTCGCACACCCTACCACCTCACCGGTGCCACCGTCGTCTATCCCGCCGCAGGCGAGAACGGTAAGATCGACCCGCGACTGCAGAAGCAGTTCGACGCCGCGGACCTGGAGTACAAAGTCGTGCGAAGGTACCGCAATCCGGTCGCAGAGGGCATCGCAAGACTAGCCGAGATACCGGGCGTAGCGAGACCGCCCAAAGCGCCAAAGCATGCAAGAGGTCCGAGCAAGAGCGCCGCTGGCGAGGACGGACGGCCACCAGTGGCCAATGCGGCGAGGGAAGCGGCCACCGGCGACGGACATGCGGATCCGCGTGAAGCACTGGCAGTACGGAAGAGCCGAGTCAGCTTTGCGATTGCGACACGCGGCGACGGGGATGGAGGAGCGGGTGGCGCGGGCAGCGACGGCGGGAAGGGAAGGGAGACGCCAGAGCAGATCTGCCGCCGGTTGTGGGAGAGGGTGGAAATCGACGGCGACGGCTGAGGCGCACAATGGGCGCGAGACATGACGGTTTACGGGGCAGCTGCTGGAGGTGTCACCGGCGCTGACGAGTGGTAGGGGCGGTTCTGTTGGCGCGTGCTTGCCCTTTGCACACACGGCGCCCCCTCTGGCATTTCTTTGGGTAGCAGCTGCACGGCCTCGTGCCTAGCATTCTAGCTACCGTGAGAGCTCATAGTACAATGCACTAATTCTGTAGAGGCAGCACCTCAGCTGCGTATGCACAACCCGTACAAACACACTTTTGGCAACTACACCGTCCTCGTCTGCTGAACCACACTGTACAGCGCCGGTACATCCGATTCGAACGGCAGCATCGGCCACGCAGCAGGGCCTGGATCGCTCGGCTCCAATGTCCAACGCCCCCCCCACAGCGGAAGGGTGCCATCGCTCCCGCCCCCAGCTTTTCTCAACGTCGCCGCTGTCCCCAAAGAAGGGGCCGCCGACACATCCCACCTCATCAGCCGGAGAATGCAACGCTGCCCACTTCGGCGCACCCACAAACAGACAATCGAAGAGCCAACGCAGCAATTAAATTACCCGCGCGCGCCGACCGAGATTGCGCAAGGTGTTGTAGAACGGTGCTGCGTTGCATGGCGGGAGTGACATGCCGCAGTGCGGATACAAACAAGAGCGTAGGCGGGACAGGACGAGAGGAAGACAACACAGTTGCACGCCTTGCTGGTTCAAAATGCTGCCCCTTTCCCCTCCAACCGACCGCTTTGGCTCGAGGTGTGCGTTTCTTTCCTCTTCGTCGAGCGTGTGAGACATCTGTCTGGCTTTGCCGTCGGTCACTCGTTCCAACTGTCCTCCATGCCTGCTTAGCTGTACTCGGGTTTCTGTTGCTGTCTTTGGTGTTGAGCTAGCTCTCGCGCCTCACGCTCATTACCTTGCCGACCGTGGTTGCCATCGCCCTGCCCAGTCAATCTCGACAAAGCACAAAACAAACGATTCCATTCGGCTGGAAAGAAAGAGAAGGAGAGAGCGAGAGAGAGAGAGAGGGGCGGTCAATACAGTCACTACCGAACCCGCGAACAACCCCCGCAGGCAGAAGTATATCGGTCCAACATCATCGACCGTCCAGGAGGATTGCTGCGCCAGCTTCGGCGACTGTATACTCGCAAGCAGTACTTTGAACGAGACAACAAAAACAACAACAACAAACAACAACCTCGACCGATCGATCGCACGAATTTCCTAAACCCACATCCTCGGACCCCAAACGTCATCGCCCAGCGCCCTCCACATTCCCCGAGTGGCTCGTCTAGGCCGCATACCGATCGACCCAGACCGTCGCACACATTCCAGAGCCGACCATCAGGTCACGGGGCCGACCTTCCGATCCCGATGCGGCGTCTACCCATCCGCATCCACGTCCCCCTTCTCAACACCCTCGTACTCCTCCTGGTCACGCCCTCCTTGACGCCGGCTCCCACCCTCGCCCACGCAACCGCGCTCGCCACACCCCCTCCGCCCGCCGCCGGAGCCGCCGTCTTCACCTACACGACGACGCGCACGCTGCTGCGCGTGCACGTCGGCACTGCCGCCCCGGCGCTCCACGTCGCGAACCTGAACCTCGGCCCTCTCAACAGCACGAGCCCTCTCGACGCCACCAACGCCACCACCCCCGTCGACCTCGCCGACGGCCCCGACGCCAACACAACGGCAACGACGACTGCGCCCTGCACGAGCCCGACTGGCCTGCCACCCCCGACGCCAGCCAACGACACGGCGGGCGCGACGGCGAGCGCGCAAGGCGGCCCGACGCCGACGGTGGGGCTGAAGAGTGGGGATTTCACGGGCGCGGGCGTCGCCATCAGCGGACGGGGCGGGCTGGTCATGGCCATGGCGATAGTAGCGGCGGCGGCAGCGGTGGTGTTGTGATTGCCCGTGAGGAGTAGCGCACCGGGCCGTTGATTCATCACGTGGTGGAGGAGGAGGAAGAAGAGGCAGAGGGAGAGGGCGGAGACGATTTGACGACAGTCGGGCGCTCACTTGGTTTCTTCTTCCAGGGTTTTTGGACGGCTTCATCGCAGCTTTGACGATTCAACTAATTTCTCCGCACGGTCGGAAGTGTAGGTTGGTTGGTGGCGTTCTCGGGGTTCCGGGGACTGGCGGCTCGGTGGATGGGAATTCCTTCGTCTCCGTACCGAGTTGAAGCGGTGGGGGCAGTGGTGGTCAAATATCTTGTTCGCGCACGCCCAGCTTCTGCGGCCACGCGTTCTCGTATCTGTGAATCCTTCTTTCCTCGGGCTGTGGCTGTGTGTGGAGGCCGGGGTGTGATTTCGTGATTCTCTACTTAATGTCAAAGCAGCTGCAGAGCGCAGAGAGGCATCACGTTGCTCGTCGTCCACGGACACTGCTGCTGGTCTAGCCACTTCGCAGCGCCTAGTCTCTCGCAGCGCTGTCCGCACAACCAGGTTCCTCGGGAGCGCGTGCCTTCTTGCACCGCCCACCTCCGCCCGCTCACTCCGCGCTCTCCAGCAGCCCCGCAGCGACCGTCTGTCCCTGGTTCCTCAGCACGATCCTCCCCGGCGCCTCCAACGGAATCGCGGTCTCCAGCTCAACCCTGACCCTCGCCACACTGCCCGGCTGCACGACTCTAGGCTTCTTCTTCGTCACCTCTCCACTGCTCTTATCCAGCACCGCCAGCATCTGCGTGATCTTGCCGGGGACATGCAAGCGGCCTCGATGCACGTCAACGTGCATCGGCATGACGTGGTCGAACGCCAAGATCTTGGTCGTGAAGGCCTTGATGTTCTTGATCGGGTTTGCGAAGGAGCAGATGATGTCGCCGATGCGGAGGTGCACTTCGTCGATGCCGGTGAGGTGCAGTGTTGCGATCTGGCCCGCTACGGCCCAGTCGGCGGGCTCTTGGTCCACTTCGATGCCTTTGATTTGCGCTTTTTCGCCGCTGGGCATCGCGATGATCTGGTCGCCCACTTGCAGACTTCCTGCATCGACGCGGCCGGAGATGGAGAGTGGGTTCGTGATGCCGCCACGGAAGACGTCGGCAATTGAGAGCCGTAGGGGCTGTTCGATGGCTCGCTTTGCCGGCTCGGATGCCTCGAGCTCTTCCACCAGCGTGTGGCCCGTATACCACGGCATTTTGTCTTTCGTAACTTTCCTGACGATGTTCTCGCCTGTCAATCCGGCACATGGAATGAACGTGATGTTCTTCGCTTGAAAACCAGCAGAGGTGAGGAAGGCAGACATCTGCTGCTCTATCTCTGTGAAGCGATCCTGGCTCCACCCGGCCAGGTCCATCTTGTTCACAGCAATGATGAGCCGTTGTACACCCATGCTCCTCACCAGCAAGGCGTGCTCCTTCGTCTGACCTCTGAGACCAGACTCAAAACTGTTGGTACTCGCATCAATAACGAGGACCGCGAAATCAGCCTGACTGGCACCAGCGATCATGTTTGGAATGAAATCTCGATGCCCAGGCGCGTCCAGGATGGTGAACTTCGTCTTCTCGGTCTCGAAGTAGTTTGTTGCAATGTCGACTGTCACACCTCGTTCCCGTTCTTCAGAGGTGGAATCCATGACCCAAGCCAGGGCGAAGGATGATTTGCCGATGTTGGTAGCTTCTTTCCGTAGTTTGTCTATTGACCGTTGATCTATGACTTTGAGATCGTAAAGCAGGCGTCCCATGAGTGTACTTTTGCCATGGTCCACGTGGCCTGCGCAACTTGTCAGAGTGCGGCATACAAAGCCTTGCAAGAGACTCACCGATGACAACGAAGCTTGCAGCATCCTTCCTTTTCGATTTCTCAAACTCTGCAAGAACGTTAAGGTTTTTGCTCTTGACTCTGGACAAATGCACGGTCAGTCTTGCATTCTGGAAAGGAACACAGGGTTCAACTTTGGCTCCAAAGACGACAACAATGACGATTAAGAGTGTCGAGAATGGCTCGCCTCGGCGTATGCTGACAGCGCGGTCTTCCCACGCAAGGAAAATACAGCTAGAATATGCTCGTACCTTTGATTTGTTGCTTCTTCTAAGCTGAGAGATGATAATGCATCCGCAACACCATTGGCCGATTTCTCTGCATTCGCCACATTAACGGATGCCTTGCCCTTTGCACCTGTGGAACATCAGACTCTGCGGAAGTGCTCCTGTCAGGCACGACTCGAACCTTTCGACTGCGCGTTCGCGACCACGTCGTCAGGGCTTGGACCTGCGAAGGGGTTCAAGTCAGCTACGTAGCCACTATCTGCGTCTAGCAGTCTGAAAGCGCTATCCTCCTGAGGTCGCATAAGAGACTCGGCTGAGCTTTTTGTTTGTTTACCAAGAATGGCTCTTGCAAAAGTTGATGGAGGTGCTCGTAGATCTAGCTTTGCCTCTTCTTCGGGCTTCGTGTCCTGGACCGGTAGCGGCTCTTCGATAGGGGGCCGCACAGGGCTTGGACTCTTTTTCCGGCGGATCGGATATGTTCGTGACTGTGGTACTTGTGGTGGAAGAACACCGGTTATAGCTGCGCTTGGTTGACCGCTCGCTTTGCATGCTATATCCGATCCTGGCTTGGTACTTAGACGATTAAGGATCGATATAGCGCTGGGCTGCCATTTCGACCCGTCTTCGCCTGTAGAAGGCTCTGCGGCGGGCTTCTGCTCCGCTTCCCTCTTCTTCCTAGCAGCAGCGAGAGCAGCGAGTTTCGAAGTCTTACCAACCCCATGCGACGAGCCACCGAGAAGCCTCGCTCGAGGATGTACTGGTCTAACAGTAATCTTGCTACGAAGGTGGGATGGTACGTGGCCCCAGGAAACATCCTTGAAGAAGTCGGTGGCAGTCAACTGCAAACTCAAGTCTTGGAGAGGCTCAGGGACAGGATAGGCGGACGTCTCATCTGCAACAACAGTCAACCCTGCGATTCTTGCTGAGTGGTGTGAAAAGGTATTACACACCATTGCTGACATCAGGCTCTTGAGAGGCGACCAGAAGAGTATAGCACTGGGCTGAACCTTGGAGAGACATGTATGAACTGCGAGACCCACCGAGTGTCTTTTTTGCATCGACCTGTGCCGCCGAGCTGGCTTGATCAAACTTCGACGGCTGCTTCTGCTTCTTCGCCGTCGGCGGTGCTCGTAGGTCTAACCATTGATCAGCGCCTGACCTTCGCTGCGGTCTTGTGAGGTGTAGCCCTACTCTTGAGAAAGGAGACCGACTTTGCAACATCGTAATAGTAATGCCATAGTGCATCTTGTATCTCCTTGCCCGATACCGAAGACCCCGGACCTAGAGCGTTCCTGACCTTTGTCGTACCTTCCTGCATCTGTCCTAAATTTACCTGCTATTTAGCAAGGCCTCCTACTATTGTTCGTTTGTAGTATGAGGAAATAACTGTGGAGGTCGTTTGGCAGGAGGAACCGTACGTTTATCATCGGGGCTCAACTCTGTAGAAGCTGCATATTAGCTGTGTCCTGTTCGTTGGTCCATCGAGTGGAAGCTGTCCAGACCTTCTTCGCCCTCGTCGCCGTATTCATCTTCACTGTAGTCTTCAAGCTCCTCATCATCGTAGGCTATGTCTTTTACTCTTCGATGCCCGGACATTATGAAGATGTGGGTCGAGGGGACGCGCGAGAGGATTAAAGAAACCTGGATCGGACGTGGAGGATCGCGGATCAGTGTGTCGTGATTGCCTGGAATTGTGAATATAGATGAGGAGGTACGAAGGTACTTCGATGGAGGACGTGACGTCGGTCGTTCAGCACGGACAATACCGTTTTCTTTGCTCTACACCAGCTTTAAGGTACGGCCACCAGTAGTTCGTATTAAAACAATGATCACCCATCTACGTGAAAGGCAAGTGTCAGGTGGACTCTCACTGTCTAATGAATATGTAGTGAGCACGCTTGTATCCAAGTCAGTCGCACCGAGCGTCTTGATGGTGGAAAGCTACTACTCAGCAACACGGGAGGATCTGAAGCTATCAGAAGTTGCGAGATCTCTCTTGCTCCTGTCGTTTAATCGCGAAGTGGTATATCTATTCCATAGCTGTAGAGGTAGACCACTATGTGGGGAACTCAGTCACCTTCCTTCAATTGCGCAATCTCCTTGCGCTTCTCACTCAGCAGCTCCTCCAGTTCCTGCGCTTCTCGCTCCAGTTCCTCTATCCTCCCAGCTTTCTCATTCAACCTTTGCGTTGTTGGCGCCGAAGCACCCTCAACAACACTGCCACTAATCGGAAGGCCCAGCATTCCCGCCAACGTCCGTGTGATCCGATGGAACGCCCTTGCTCGCTCGCTCTCTGGTTCCGCAACCACCGTTGGCTTCCCGCGGCCTGCATTGGCGAGAATGGAGGCGTGTAGCGGGATGTCGCCTAAGAGTGTGATGTCGTGGGCGGCGCAGAAGTCGGAAACACCGGTGAGGCCGTGGACTGGACCGGACATGTTCTGTATCATGCCGAGAACCTGCCGAGAAAGGTGCCAAGTGAGATTAAGACATGTGGTAGAGAGAGTAGAAGGAGTCAGGGGAGGGAATGAGATACGGAAGGAGCGGTTAGGATAGAAACACGGGAATGAGTGTCTTACGGGTACGTCGACCTTGTTGAACAGGGTGATGCCACGGACGGCGACTCTAAGAGCGGCGTCTTCAGGCGTAGAAACCACAACTGCGCCTGTGATATGGATCTTGGGATCAGCACATGTGCTGAAGGATAGACCATCCACACAAGAACTCACCATCCAGCTTCACATGCTGAGTGATAGTCAACTGCACATCTCCCGTCCCCGGCGGCAAGTCCAGGACCAGGATATCTAGGCCTCCCCAATCAACTTCATGCAGGAGCTGTTGTATCGCTTTCGTGACCATCAAGCCGCGCCACGCTATCGAGCCTGCTTCCGGAACGAGGTAGCCCATTGACATTGACTTGACGCCGTAGTTTGAGAGAGGGATTAGCTGTTCGTTTTCCGTGCGTCTGGGCTCGCCCGAGAGGTTGAAGAGGCCGGGTATGCTGGGCCCGAAGATGTCTGTGTCTAGGATGCCGCTGCGCAGTCCTTGGCGGGCGAACGACAATGCGAGGTTTGCTAAGCACGCTTAGTGACGTGACTACAGGCGACTTAATCTTGACGGATCATAGACAGTCGAAGTCATATCACGATTGTGTGGAGAGTTGGGAAGACGCTCTAGCTCACGGTTGTAGATAGAGCTTATAGCCAACAATAGTTCGAGGAGTGTCAGGCGCCATAGGTACACGTAGAAGGTCCACAAAAAAAAAGAAATAGCCCAGATTGGGCAGACACATATATTCCGGACAGAAGCCTAGAATGCTTACCTGATATCGTTGATTTTCCCACACCACCTTTTGCAGACGAAACTGCGATGACCTTGCTCACCCCACGGATCTTGCGTTGCTCAGGCAGACCTCTCTTTGCGATAAAATCTCGGAAGCTCGGAGGTGCACCACTACGCGGGATGCCCTGCTAAACTTAGACCTGTATAATGCTAGGAACAGAGTAGAGAACATACTAGGGGATTGTCATGTTGTAAGTTCCTGAGATTTGAGAACAGGCGTTTCTGCATGGAACCGCGGTACGATGGAGTAAGGCATGCCATATTGGTCTCTCCTACGTACTAAACAAACGGAGCAGTCCACTTCTCCAATTTTATTGGTGGAAAGTTGTTCAGGCTGCACTCGTACTCTTCCGAAGAAACGCTCCAGTGTATAGAAAGTTTTGGCCCCGGCTTTGCCAGCCGATTGTATTGGTCAGGTCAACTGCAGAGCAAAGAGACTAAGACAGGAAGAGATGTGGTGACGAGTTGAGTTACAGCAAGCTGGGCATGGTAGTAGACGGGAGACACTGAAGCAGGAGTAGCAGCCCATACGAGACTGATATTTAAAGATATTGGCACGGGATTACCGAAGTTCTATAGTGTAAAACGTCCAACTCTCTCACGCGTTACATTTCCGAACTGGAAATGAAATGTGGACCAATATGAGAGACATCAGTCTGGCGATGCTCCAAGATCATCAAGTTGGTAGTGTGACGATTGCATGTGAAGGATGGATGGGAACAACGTCTGCCCGGATCGACTTCTGAGCTCCGAAATTTCTTGAAACGTAGAGAAGTGTGATACAAAACAACCGTGGCTCCGAGACAACCCAAAACCCTTGCAGAGCAGATAGCAGACCTAGAAGATCCTGCACCGAAGGGTATGGCAACTGCGGTCTTTGTTATCGCTAGTATACTAACTCGGACACGCAGACTTCGATCCGGAAGAGCATGGCGAGCCCCAAGGCGACAGCGATGAGTCGGCGTCCGATGGAGAGGCCAACGGGTTGGATGGGAGGGAACACTATGTGGACGTTGGAAAGAGCACGCTGCGAAAGCGGGGCACGGTACTTCTGGGACCGCAGTACGAGGGTTCGCGCATCAGTCGACATGCTGTCCAGGATGATGAAGACGAGGACGACCCATTCAGCAGAGGTTTCGAAAACGAGAGTAGTGAGGAGGATGAGTTGCTTCCGCCAGCAGCGAATGGACACGTGAGTCATGGAGCGGATGCGGTTGGGGAGAGTGAGGATGATGAACAATCCGACATGGGCGACGGCGATGGGTCCGAGGAGGAAGACGGGAGCTCAGCCACGGACCTGAGCGACGAGGAAGATGACGAGAACGAGGAAGAGGATAACCAAGACGATGGCACGCAAGAGGACGACCGGGCCGAACTACGTCGCATCATGGCCGAAGAGCAAAAGACAGTCGCAGCAACCATCTCCCAAGCGGCCAAGGCAGACGCAGAGAAAGGCCGCGCAGTCAAGACGCAGCGCACAACTTTCGACTCGCTCCTCAACACACGCATACGCCTTCAAAAAGCTCTGATCGCAACAAATACCTTCCCGGTCGTGAACGAAGAACCCACTGAGCGCTCCTCCTCAAACACCGCAGAGGAGACCA
>NAJN01000475.1:0-22121 GCA_005059845.1 Cryomyces minteri | reverse complement strand
CGAGACGAGAGCAGGCGAAAAAAGCAGCGCAATGGGGTACCTGAGGATGCACATGGCAACGGCATGGCCACGAACAAGGAGAAAACGAACGGGCAAACCCCTTCGGCTATTACGTTCGGGTTGAATGTGATGCAGAAGAGGCCCGAAGAAGCGTCGCCTGAGGACGAAACTTCAGGTGATAGGAATGGGGCGACGAAATAGCAGGTAGCCGCATCACACTCATCGGCGACAACGACGGACGACCAGCGCGCCTTCGCAGCTCTCACAGGAGAGAAGACACACTCCATCCGGGTTGTCTCTGCAAGCAACGAAGATGAAGCGTTCCGACGCGACTATGGCTCCGCCCCTGACATGGCCACCCTTGCAGAGTACGAGGCCATGCCTATCGAAGAGTTTGGTGCCGCTCTGTTACGAGGTATGGGCTGGAAAGACGGAGATCCTATCGGGAAGCGAAAGGGTCAACAAGCTGCGAAACCTCGTCTGCTTGAGCGGAGGCCCGCGCTGCTAGGTATAGGAGCCAAAGAAGAAGCGGCTGTGGGTGTGGAACTGGGTGCTTGGGGAAAAGGAGCGAAAGGAGGGAGGCGTGATCAGCCTTACACGCCAGTGATCTTGAAAAATGCCAAAACTGGAGAGCAATTAACGGAGGAGGAGCTCAAAGTTAAGCTTGAGCAGCAGAAGATGGTCGAGAGTGCAGAGGCGGTTCAGAAGCGCAATGTGAGCGAGCGCGATAGTGACCGTAGAGAGAAGAGAAGGAGAAGTAGGGATCGTGATTATGAGAGCAGGCGTGTTCGCGATTCATCGGCCGACAGCAGCCGGCACAAATGGAGACACGATCGCGGACGGGACGACAGAGACCATCGGCGTAGTGACAAGGACGATCGCTACGATGACGAACGCCGTTCATCCCATCGTAGCCACCGCGATTCTGACAGGCATCGCCAATCTGGTCGTCACCGGAGATGACGGACGCAAACATGCTTCGCTCGCTTGGTACATTGCTAGAGACCTCTGTTGAGGATCTCGGCACCGGTCAAAAACTCGGAACTAGGTGGTCGTTATGATAGGAGTCTAAGGCCACTGTAGGTACAAAGCTTCCATGTTGGCACACTCCTCATTGTACTAGGTATCCTTCTACGTTGCTATGCTAAACCAAATATTCGCTGACAGACACTGACACTGGTGTGACGTTTCGTTTCTGCGATCCCACCTTGTGAGTCTCAAGAAGACACGGCCGTCATCTTAGCTTTGACATGACCACCGTAGTAGGTTGGTAAAAACTTGTCATGCCACAGTAGCTCCTGTGGGCTACAATCTTCATTAGCGTACTGGCATCTGCTGCAGGCTATGGCGCATACCTGGAACTGTCGAGCTCCATGTCGAAGTTGCGAAACACGTGAGCGAACTTGAGACGCAGCTCAGCCCATGCGAGGCTACCTAAGTGTCAGGAGAAACACAACATGATATGTCTCGGAAACATACTTGATACCTAGACACATCCGTGGACCTTTGGAGAAAGGGACCAACCACTTCTCCAGCTCAGGATCTTCGAGCCATCGCTCAGGGCTGAATGCCATCGGATCATTGAATGTGTCTGCGTTGTAGTGGACGAATGTATTGCCACATGACACAATGGTCTGAGAAGACGTGAGCATGATCAGCGCATGATACTGGTCCGCCCGAGGGGCTCGGAGCCTACCTTTCCAGGGACAATGGTTCCACAGATGCTTGCGCCTTCGGGTGGCACGACCCGTGACAAGCCAGTGGTTACACCACTGGTTAGTCGTAAGGCCTCTTTGATGACAGCTGTCAGATATGGCAATCTTTCCAACGTTCTTAGGTCCGGCGCTCTCTCCATGACGGGCCAAACCCCTACCAACTCTTCCTTGAGCGCCTGGTAAGCTTTCGGTTGCTTCATTAGATGAAAGGACCCAAGCATCAAGGTGTTACCAACTGTGTCAGCACCCGCAAATAGTACCGTTTGCGCTTCATCACGCAACGATCCCGTCGTCGGCACTGTATCAGTCCTGTACGCTTCCTTACTCATCAGCAGATGGTAAATCGTCGTTTGATGTGGGAGCTTCGCCAGCTTTTCCGGATCCGCGCTCAGTCCGTTGATCTGTTCTACTAGCATCTGCCGCATGTCCACTACGCCAGCAGTCTCAGGGCTAAGTTTCTTAGACAAGTAAGACGGGCACTTGAGGATCATGTTTCTGTAGAGCGTGGAGTACTTGAAACGGACTTGAGTTGTCCCCACGGCGGACATAGCTTGGACAATCGGAGCATTGAAGTGCGGTTCTTCGATAGCATCGACAGAGGATCCAAAGCAGAGGTAGGTTATGATGTCTACTGTTAAGCAGCGGAAGCCGTAGAAGATATCTATGGGTTCTTTTGCGTCGCTCTCACGCCTGAACGCAGCGCAGACAGCGTTGATCTACGTGGACATGGTCGTCAGCTGTCGACTCCAAGTATAACTCCTCCTTGTGAGGACTCAATGCCAACGGATCGCGAGGAACTAGCAAAATCTAATGGCAAGAACAACCAGCGCGAAGCCAACGATTCGGCATGCATCGGACATGTCTTCGAGCACAACTGTCGTCACGAGTGTCTGAAGAGACATCCATGGGATTGCGCCCTCTTTCGCGTACGGAAACATACGTCTAGGTATTCGTCCCGACTGGGTACCCGGCTGAGCTACCTGTTGAGCATCGTGACCTTACCTTCTCCACAATGAGGCCCTGGGTCTGCTCAATCGCGTTGGTCGAGAACACACGATTCATCACGTCTTTCCTTTCCTTCGACTCCGCATATGTTATGGAGCCGAAGGAGGAGTGATTTGCATCGAAGCTGCGGTATAGGATTTCGTCCTTGTCCCAGCGGTTCTTGTTGTTGTAGATGTCGTGATAAGCTTGTGGCTGAGCGAAGTGGAGCTACACGAAGGACGGCACAGTGGCACCGTCTCAGCAACTGCTTTCTGGGTCGCTGCCACGATGGTTGTTCTCGGTATACTCACCTCGTTCGGACCGATACGGACGATGTCGCCTGGAAGAGTCAGTCCAAATCTGGTACAACTCCTGCTGCGGTTGACCTACCATATCGTGCATGCAACTCAACCAGATGGTGCGCAAAAGATCTGACGAGTACACATTCAATCCACGCTTTCCAGAGCGTAGTCGCAGCAGCAATCTTTGGGCCAGGAAATCGCGAAAGAGGATGGAAATAGACGTTGTATAAAGCTCTCTGAACGACGTAGGCGGACCATGCAGCAACAACACCTGCGAGAAGGAATGGGAAGCTAAGGGCCTGGGTGGAGCTCGCCGCTACCTGGGACAAGGAAGCCATTTTGAAGAGATTGGTGTGAGACAATGATCGAGAGCTTTCTCAGCGTAATTTCACCTCGAAGGACGAAGCAAAGGAGCACTTTCGGGAGGCCGCTCAGTCCATTTAACGGAGAGCAAGATGAAGAGAGGGGTGGCCATGACTGCAGCACACGGCATGCCTCACGTAGGACAGACTGCTTAGAGCTTCAGCTACATCCATAGTGTATGGTCCCGGACTAACGCAGTCTCCTCACATGCTGCTTACGCTCACAATCCTGCGCGAGCAGACGACGAGTCACTGGAACTGACTTGTTGTGATTGTCCAATCGTTCTTCCCTAACATGTGGTGCGCCTTAAAGAGGGGCAGATAGACGGCACGCCTGACAGAGTATGAGCCCCGGAGGTAGCAAGCCGTATGAAGGTGAGATTAGGCCCAGCATCTAGAAGCGTAGTGCGACAACTCGCCATAGTAGTCACTGATACCTCTATGAAATGATACTTGTGGCATGGCGTGGAGCGACGACACGTCATTAGGCATGTGTGGCTGTCGAGGTACTAGACTTTCGTGATGGCAACGATAGCCAAGAGTAGAGGCAATGTGAGTTCTACTTTTCTTCTAGTGTTCCTTCTGCTGCTGGCTTTTGCCCGAGACATACGACACACCTGCTAGATAGGATAGATTGTGGATCTTAGGTGATAGCCCGCAGTCAGTGCAGCTCTGGAGTCTTCGACTAGCACAATGAGTGATCTGTAGCCAGGAGTGCTCCATCAGTTGACAGGGTAGGTGGTCAGAGCGCCGCTCATCTCGTTTGGTGGATTATGTTACGAATAAGGATGTCATCCTCAATATCTACCCCTTATAGCTCAGTTGGCAGAGCGTCAGACTGTAATTGCGAAGAAGATTATCTGAATGTCCCCTGTTCGACCCAGGGTGAGGGGAGCTTTTTGCCTTTTCCATGTCCTAAATCGTTTTTCCTCTTCGAGATTACGGCCGACAGATTTTCTTCATGCTTCTGTTTTGCTTACCTTGCGTTTTGGAGTTGCTTTCACTCGATGCCGTCGTGTTTAGTGGTGCAACAAGTCGCAAGAAACACCCGATCATTAGTCAGCCGTGCAAAATCCGCTTAACCCGTTTCGTCTCGCAGGTCAATCCCGTCAACATCTACCATGTTGGTTTATCTCGATCCTTCGTAGGTTCAAGACCAAGACGTTATGCGTGCACTACGATCATGAACTCAGGAACTTCTACGTAACTGGAACTGTACTAGGCGCGACCATACCAGAAACAGCAAAGAGCGCAATTAGGACCGTACGATCCTAAGCAGTTCGACACTACGAAAGCGAAGTGACTTCCCCGTCGATGAGGCGGAACAGCGCGACTATGTTGATCTGTATATGGCAACGAACGGGCTCGTCGCCAGGTTTGAGAAGGCGTTGAAGAGGATTTCCCGCTCACCTGCTCTCCTGTCCGACTTCCCCAACTCGAAGAGCGACAAGAGGCGCAGAGAGGAGCGACTACAGGTCGCTGGTCGTAGCACTCGGCGCACTTCCGCGGCGAGCCCTTCACAACATTGTCACGATAGCTAGTTGGGTTCTACATGCCTGCTCCTGCTGCTGCTGCTTCTGGTTATCGCCCAATACATACGAGCACGACTGCCACCCGAGACAGCTCATGGATCTTAGGCGATAGTCCGTAGTAGATGCAGCTTTCGAGTCTCTCGACTGCGGCAACCAGTGACCTGTAGTCGTGAGGCTTGGCAACTTTTACGACCCAAGTGGGGTTTTAAACGGTTTAGATGTGCTTTTCTGATGCAATATGTACTACAGTCTCTAAGGTTCTCGGCACTGCATGCCGGTCTCGTGCATGTGAAGTGGTAGCTAGTAGTAGAAGCAGCAGGGTTAGTTACTGCGAAGGACCTCACGCGCGAGGAATTTAGCAATAGACGAACCCCTAATATTTGGGGGATCTCGTATATTTCGAGCGACAGCCCGCAGCAGAAGCGACACTGTCGAGATCAGACGATCAATCCGCGAACGTGTGACAACTGAGTATCTACATGTCTGGTTCTGGTTCAACCGATCTCGCAGTCTTACGTACACAAGTTACATGCTTTCCCTGATCCACGTCCAGACCTTGACGAAGTACTCTTCATCCACTGGCCTGACCGCTCTGAGCGCAGGAATGTCCTTCTTCGTCTGAGTTAGTGTGAAGCACACGGGAGGTACCTCTCTCCCCTCCTCGCCCTCTTCGTTCTCCCCATACGCCTTCTTCCAGTGACCCAGCAGTTTCATTGCAGGATGTTCCGCATACTTTGGGTTCTCCGCGATGTCTTCCAATTGCTTCACCCACTCCTCGGGGCTTACTATTCTGAGCTGCGTCACTCGCTCGAATGTTGACGTTTTCTGCGTCATCGCGTCGCTTTCGTTGGCTGTGAGAGGCTTCCAGGGGATGACCGACGAGTTGTACCCTTGTTTGCTCTCGTAGTCTTTCAACCACTTCAGCAGATCCAGCCATTGTGGTGTTTGGTGTTCGTTCAGAACGTGGAAGATCTTGGTGTTTGCTGCTCGCTCAATGTTAGGGCGATCGAGGCTCTCAATCCCCTGAATGAGTGCTTCAGCTGCTATGTCGACGGGAAGCCAGTTGAGCGGCTCATTTTGAAGCCCTGGAAGGCTTCCGGTTAGTTTGACGCTTGACAGCATCATCGGCCACGCCTCCTTCACATTCCAGATACCGTTCTTGCTGTCCCCTGAGAGCTGGCCGACTCTGAATACGGCGACTCGGTGGCGTATTCGAGTGGCGCGGGCCGCGTTGGCGCAGATGTGTTCGGCCACCCATTTGCTGCGAGAGTACCCCAGAGGAGTGGCTACCCCAGGATCATCAAGGATGGTCTCCGGGATTTTTGGTGTCGCTTTGTAGTTCAAAGCGCTAGCGACCGAGGAGCAAAACGCGAATTTTGGAGGTTCGGCTTTGGGCGACTGGAGGGCGAGGTTGATGAGATTTCGGACACCTACGAGAGGATCAGCGAAGGTAGGTAGTATATGTGGAGAGGGGGGCTTGGCCTTAATCGTACAGCTTCACTTACCAGCGATGTTGTCCTTGATAAAACTTTTCAGCCTCATACGGAAGTTTACTGACCATGCTACGTGCATGATAATTGTCACCTCTTCCGCTATCCTTTTATAAACCTCATCGCTCAATCCGAGATGTGGATCGCTAAGCTGAGCTTGCAACACAACGACTCTGTCGTTCTCGCTGTGTTCAGCAGGCAAAGGTGAGAGACCTCTCTGCTCGAGAGCTTTACTAACTCTTTCATGTGCAGCATGAGCATCAGCACCGCGAACCAGACAGTAGATCCTGGATACCTTGTCTGACGCTCGGTAGGAATTCAGTATGTGTGCACCGAGGGCACCGGTGGCACCTGTGAGAACCACTACGTCTCTTTTGATGCCACTACCGTGATCATGGACAGGTTCGTTCCTGGATCCTCTCTTTTGCACTTCTTCAAAGACGCTGTACTCTTCCACGGTATCCCTCATGAGCTTATGCTCCTCCTCATCGGTGGCATCGGATACACACATCTCGCCGTGCCGTTGCTTGAGAACAAAGTTTGCGAGTCTCCGCACATTTCCGCAATCCTCGACTACGTTCAGCGGCATCTGGTTCGAATCTTTCGGCAGGAGCTGCCGGAGGAAGTATCTGATCTGCATGCCCGCCACCGAATCCACACCGTAGGAGAAAAGATCTGTATCTGCCCCCAACAGCTTCGCCCCCTTCTTTGCTACGACCGTCCTGATAATACGTTCGACCGTTTGCAACACTTCTTCGTCCGGCACGTCGTCTACCACGTCCTTCCCAATCCCTTCGTAGACTTTTCGAATCTCTTCTGCGTATTTTTCTTCAGCAGGTCCTCTCAGAATAGTGCCTTTGCTGCTCTTCTCAAGCGGCGTTTTACAGTGAGGCATAGGGTGCAACATCCTCAGTGGTATTCTCGCATGGTCCTGACTCCCGTTGTTCAGCTCTTCAATTGGTGCTCTGAGCTTTTCAATAAGCGCTTCATCAGATGAATTCGCCGACTCGGCAGAGCGAAAAAGTAGCGCCCCAGGAAATGGTTCACCGTTTCCAAAGATCAGTACGTCGTCCAGCAATGGTGAGGCAGCAATGGCAGATTCAAGAGGAGCGGGATCGAATTTCTTTCCAGTAATCAGAGTCAGCTGGGAATCTGCTCGAGAGTGATACTTCCATGCGTTCTGGATCTCTGGATGAGGCGCAAACAAGTCCGCAGTAGCAAATGAGCCATCCTCGCGGTTGGTCTTAGCCTAAACAATGTCAGCCCGGTTGAAGGCGTGGAAGGCGTGTATTTCATCGTGTCCTCACCATGTGAGGCCAACCTTTCATGATGACCAGCTCTGAAGTACCGTCAGATTGCGCCTCAAACCTGAGTGCATCAGCTCCTTGACTACTCCGTAAGTATTGCCATTCCTTGTCTTTCTCGTACTCTCGATGAGAGGACATCAGAAAGCCGCACTCAGCACTCCCGAACCTCGATATGAGGTTAACCCTTTTTCGTACCAGCCGGTCGCCTACTTCAGCGGGAAGAGCAGCACCACCAACACCTACAATGTCCATACCCGTGAGGTACCGCAACCCCTTCTCGTCGGCTTCCATCATCTGCAGAACATATGGCACTGACGAAAAGTACTTGACTGGAGGGGTATCTCTCAATTCGATATCATTCGCTGCGACGTCGAGACATCGGATGATATTGCTTGCTGTGATGGGAATTTCTCTACCTGGAAATAGCCATATCATGGCTCCACTGGTCCACGCTCTAAACAAGTCTGCAATGCCACCGTGATACAGTGGCGTGGTAGTAAAGCATGCTCTTTCATGACCATCGGGAAAGCCGGGGAGGACACCAATAGCTGCGCGATGAGTTTGTGGTATCGGCTTAGGGAGCCCAGTAGAGGTTCCCGATGTGTGATGTAGATATGCCACGGATGTCTCTTCGATCCCCAGTGACTTATATGTGATTCCATGAGGCGGCCGTCGGGTGCAGCCAACAACGTCCTTGTCTTCGGAACGACGGAACGGAGTTAAGGTGATCGTGAAATTTTCGAACCCATCCGCAGCCATCAGATGCTTTGCCTGCTCTGCCTGCTGCTCATACGCACCATCACCATAGTCACCGTCGTAGAAAAGGTAGTCTACGTTGCATGCTTTGCAAAGATGAGCAATAGCAGCCGGTTGGCATTGCGGAGCGAGAAGCAAGACGGAATGGCCAAGCCTCATCAAGGCCAGCCATGTGAACAGGAACTCCTCGGAACTTGGACATAGCAGCGCAAACGTCTGTCTTTCTGACAGTACAGGAGAGTGCTCTCCTTTGCTCAGCTGGTCAAACAGTAGCTGTGCCACATTAAGCGAGCCACGTTGAATGTCCTTGAAAGAGAAGACGGACGACTTCCATGGTCCAGATGCATCTTTGGACGGCGGTTTTGGAAACCCCACAGCTGGTTGATCAGGTACTTGCTCCGCTTGATAATCGATGAAGTCGTTGATGTTGGCGAAGGTTCGATGCCCATGTTCGGCTTTCAGAACAGCGGCTTGGCCAAGGGTACATACGAAGTAATCTACGTTCATGCTGCAGAATTTTCTCAGAGGACAGCCAACTGACCGGCGTGATGGTTGTGCTGCAGTACGGTGTAAGATCGCCGCTGTGTCCTCCGAGTTGTTACCGGTTACAATTTGGAGGTGGAAGAAGTCCAGTGTGTCATTACCCACGCCTAATGCCAAGAAGGGTTCTTGAAGTAAAACCTCGTCCACCACCACGCACCGCTGATGCTGGTCAGTCATATCCTACCTATTGTGGTGCCTATGCCATTGGCTGTTGCTCGAAATTTGAAATGTCTTGATACTAGCGAGGCGGCTTTTGCTGCTTGTATCACTAGCTACAGATCGAAGGATGTGAAGGCCATTATGTTGAGTTTTGCAGCTCATGCCGCTGGCTATTGCTCAAAATCTGCTACCGTTCTTCTACGTAACGAAGCTGCTCATGCTACACGTGCTACTACTGGCCATTGATCCAAGACTATAAGCTCCGCCGAGTAACGGTACCGCATCGGCTACTTAATCAGACGAGACATTCAACCGGTGTGGGCTGTCCCCCAAAATCAATTAAATGGCGTTGATCTGCGTATGCTCCTAGGTCGCCGCTGTTGTACAGAAACATGATTGACGCCGCCATAAATATGCTCAACTGCAGGTATAAGGCGAAGGTGGACGACGTGAATTCAGACTACGACACAGAGCAAAGTCTTTGAGTCGTTTTCGTGATAGTACAAAACAAGGAGACTCGTAGGGCAATATTAGAAATTATGTACACATGAAGAGGCGCTCTAAAAGTTTTGCGACGCAGCGACGGGCCTTGACGGGTGTCCATCAGGAATGTAAGTGTTATTGTGTATCCCGACGTTGGGCTCCAAGTGCGAGCCGACATACCCATCTGTGGGCTGGCTTGCATAGCCCATCGCATTGAGGTTAGGGTTGGAGTACCCATGAGCACTTTCGGTAGTAAGACCATATCTGCTGTCGGTAGATGTGGCTGGCTGGCCGTTCGAGTAGTACTCCGACTGGGTTTGGCCGCCAGCCGAACCGTCCGTTCCCATCTCGACCTCTGCGGCGGTCTGCCGGCTCGTGTAGTGCTTCGTATGAACGGCCGGGATGAAATCTACGAAAAAGGAGAGGACGTAGAAGGTGAAGACCAAAGCGATTACCCACTCAAGAATGGCAGATGTGTTTCGTATGTGTTTGTACTGGGTAACACCGAAGACTATCGGACATTAGTCGAGTTCTGAAGGATGCAGAGACAGGCTCTGCCACGTTGTGAGACTGACCTATCGCAAGGGTTACCTCGACCAAGATGAAAGCGAGTTTGATCCAGAATGAAGCACGGAGGACTCTGTGTTGGCGGTAGTGGATACCTAACCGCTGGTATTCGGCACAGATGAAGATTGCAGATACCACATAGCCAGCACTGCAGAAAGGTGTTAGTCGCCGCATGCGCGTTGAGGTCTGAACAAACAAACTTACATGAACAAAAGCAAGAAGCCGTCATGAAGGCGTGGATGTCTCAAGGTGTCGAAACAGGCCAGAAGAATCAGGCCCGCCGCACCTGCGATTGCGAAAACAACGGACAGTATTGAGAGAACCTTCTGGGTCCGTGACGTGTTCTTCGCGAGTCTTCCTTTGTGTCGCAGCCAGCGCTCAAGGATGAAAGCCAAATCCAACGAGACTACTGTTACCGCGCTTCCCGCGATGAAGAGCGGCTTCAATCTCTGGGCACCAACATCTGATATGTATGCGATGGTCTGGCCAGCTTCCATTGAGGGGTAGATGGGCTCTCCTCCAGTGACCCAAGTCAAGAACATGGCCAGAAGCATTGCTAGGACTGGTCAGCGCGTTGCGGACGATGAATGCTTTCGTTCAAGACTGACCGACCCACACGGCCGCGGAGAATAGCGGGAAAACCCAATATGATACCCCCCACATGGTGGTTGAGTCGTGTCTGCGCTCCTTGGTTGCCCTTCAATCGATCGCACAGCGTCCTGATCTGGACTTGCCCTTCGAGAGCTGGTAGATAGGGATGGAAGGCTGGACACTCCAATGGGCGTGAGGAAGCGCTGACGGCGGTTTTGCTGAGTCGCAAGTGTGTGTGAAGAGGATGAGCAAGCCAGCGAAGGGGGAATAGAAGTGTTGAAGAATGCGATGGCGTAGGCGCTGCCCTCTTACGCGGCGCACGCCAATGATGTCAGTCTGCGGCTAGCCGGCACGCCAGCCCCCAGCCTCTTGCTTCGTTGACTCGCGCCGAAGCCGATTCGAAGGGAATGCCATCTTTGCACGGGCCGATTGCTACTGTACATCCCAGCATCCAGCATGTTCTCCAGTGTTCAAGGGGAAGACGGC
This sequence comes from Cryomyces minteri, assembly GCA_005059845.1. Classification (NCBI taxonomy): domain Eukaryota; kingdom Fungi; phylum Ascomycota; class Dothideomycetes; genus Cryomyces; species Cryomyces minteri. The sequence continues at coordinate 10,844 of NAJN01000475.1, read as the reverse complement.
GCAGATGCGCAGTCCGCCCTGTTGTCTCGGATTTGTAGGACATTCTTCGAGCCGCAGCCGCTCCCGTTGTGGCTGCTTCTCGTCGCTTGGCGAATGCGATCATCGAGGTTCGTCCAAGAACTGTAAGGGCACGTTGAAGCTGTTGAGTCCTGGACCTCTACCATGCCTGTAGCCAGCAGCAGACAGTCGTTTGTGTATCACTCATGTGCATGCGTAGCCCTACATCCTCCCATTGTCGGACATTGTCTCATTTGCGAGCGAGCGGACGATGACAGACACACGACCACATCAGACAGTGTTGTTTCTGCTGACAGTAAGGCACGTCTGGCTACACGCTACCTTACTCCTGCACTCCTACGTAGACAACCACCTTGTTTCTTCGTGGCAGCATCGTCGGTTCTATTGCTGGCCGTCCCTTGAAGCTTGAAGCTCAAGAGCTGTTCGTCTCGCGATAGCATTGTTTGCACTATACTGGCCACACCTCGAAGCATACGATCTCCGGGCTCCCTCATACTCACGCGATCCGTGATAAAGCATGAGCAAGGCATGCATTGGGATTCTAGGCTTCTCGAGGCATGAATTGCTTGCGACTCTTTCCAGGTCGCTACCTCACGTCTAAGATCTCTGGAATATTTGCACGGGTGTTACTTTGGTGATGCATCCATGAATACTCCGGATTGTTCCCAATAGTTAGTGTTACTGCTTCAGCATGACTACGGTTCGCTCTGTGGCCCAAACCATTCACGTCACGTGAGCTTTGGACGGGTCGGAGAAATGCCGTGCCGAGAGCCCACCATCACAACTGAGTTTTAGACCTCCACATCTGGTCAGCGACAACCACGACAACCATCCACGATGCCGAAGGAAGTGAAGCAGAAGTCCGGCATCGCCGTCGGACTCAACGCTGGCCATGTTAGTAGCTCGATCCTGCCTACAGCGCTCTGGACGCTACCCTTCGTCGCATCTTCTACCTTTGGGCCGCTGAGGACGCCCTAGCCGGACTACCGCTAACTGGTATATTTCTTATCGCAGAAAGTCACCCCTCGCCAGCCAGCTGTCCGCGTCTCAAGAACGAAGGGCCACCTTAGCAAGAGAACCGCATTCGTCCGAGATGTCGTGAAGGAAGTTGCTGGGTACGTCTCAGCCACCACCCTTCCCATACTTTCTGGTATTAGAAGATGAGGGAGTCGTGCGGTCAAGACTACAACAAGTTTGGTGCAAAATGGGAGAAGGCAGACATTGTGAATATCTGCAGGCGCTGACAAGGTTTCATGCAATAGATTGGCACCATACGAACGTCGTGTTATCGAACTCCTCCGCAACAGCAAGGACAAGCGCGCCAGGAAGTTGGCCAAGAAGCGAGTACGTCTCCCACGTCCTATCTGTCCTTCAAACCGTTTCCGTTTCAGGCACACGACATGTCCACCACATGCTGGAGCTCGAACCCCCGCTAACATCTATGTTAGCTTGGCACCTTTGGCCGCGCGAAGAGGAAGGTCGACGAGATGACCAAGGTCATCGCTGAATCAAGAAGAGCAGGTCACTAGGCGGACTCACAGATTGAGGGAAGGATGGGTGTTTTTGCTGAGCGGATATGGCTTTTCGACGTTTCACTTGAAGGAACATGGATCGTAGTCTACAATACGAACACTTTCCGAACCCTTCCAAGGCATGAACTGAAAGCGTACGACTTTGGTGTGTTGAACGATATTGACTGTTGCCAGAAATATACGCGTTTGACTCCGTTCGCTGATGACTTTATACAAGTGCGACATGAACTTTGTGAAAAGACAGCAACATCCGTCCAAAAGCCGATCCATCTCCAGAACACCTCTGACGCACCACAATGAAGAATGATCGATGCCTCCGTCATGCGACACAAATATCAGAGATTCGCCTGTCACCCTCAAACCCATCCGACTACTTCTTCTTCCCCAGGCCCAGAAACTTCTTCATTCTATCCTCCTTGCTCAGGCTCGCCCCTCCCTTACTCCGCTCCTCCCCCTTACCAAGCCCCTTCAGCACCTCCTGCTCCTCGGGCTCCTCTGCTCGCGGCGTCTCAATCTTTAGCGCCTTCGCCCTCCTCCTGTACTCCTCGAGCAGCGTCGGGCCCTTCCTTGCTTCCGAACTCGCGCTCTCAGCGTCCCACACCAGATGCACGACCTCGCCACGCGGGCTGAATTTCAGCTCGCGCCCAAGCAGCTTCTTCCCATCTTCCACCAGCGTCGCCATGCGCCCTGTGGAACCCATGTAGCGCAGCACGAATGGCTGGCCAGCATGCACCAGCATGGCGCGCACGACGGCGTAGAGTATGGCGGCCGTGTCATCGCGCTGCATGGCGACGCCGACGGCCATCTCGTCCGGCAAGCGCACGCGCACGTGCAGTGTGTCGACGGCGGCGGTGCGGTCGTCGAGCTCTTGGGCGCGCGCGGCGAGCTCGGCGTCGGATGGCAGTCGCTGGTTCTGGCTGCGCGTGTTCAGGTGCTTTTGGTGCGCTTTGGCGTGCTCGATCGAAGGGACGTAGTCGGCTTCGTTGTAGGGCTGGGAGGCGGCGAGAGGGGTACTTGAGGAGGGGCGGGCGAAGACGGAGATGGGCCGGTTGGTGGAGTCGTAGGCGGAAGAGGGTGGCGAAGGTTTGGCTTCTTGGTCAGGTTGGGGGGCAGGGTGGGCAGTGGAGTCGGTTGGCCGGGCGTCTGTGGGCTCGCTGCTCGCAGCGACTGAAGTTGCTGTGGGTGTGGTGTCCTCGGGATGTGTCGAGACGGGCTCTCTTGGGGTGTCTGAACCAGAGGTGGTATTCGTCATCTCGACGTCCTCCGCTGCAAACACTGAGTGCTGCACGGATGAACCCTGAGCATGCGCTCCGTGTGCACTATCCGAGATTTGCACTGCTCCATCGTCTCCAATAGCTTTGAAATATTGTGTGATCTCCGTCAATGCCTCGTCGAGCGGCTTCCCACTATCCTTGTAGCTCAAGCGTAGTAGCACGTTTCCACCACTGAGGCCAATCTGTCCTAGTGACTTCTGCAGCTCTTCGAGTGTGGAGACTTCCTTCTGTCCAATCCTCAGACACGGCTGTTCGTAGTACAACCTCCCAGCACCGGCTGACGTACCATTGCTGGTCTGAGGCGTACCTCGCTGTGTGATGTTCAGATTAGCCGGTGCTGGTGTTGAGTCATTACCCACCGCACCGCTCTCGAATTGTCTGAGGATCTGCCAGAGCGTAGTCGTGCTGGCAAACTTGTTCGTGAGACGGACGTTATTCTCGGAAGAGGGAAGCTGGAGGGCGACGGAGATGACGGACGGGAGCGAGAGGATCGGACGAGCTCGAGCTTAGCTCCGGATGAGAGGCGAGCGTGTTGGATGGGGAGAGACAGGTCGAGGGCTCTGTTGTTGTGCTTCAAGGTCCAGTCGTCGGGGTTGAGCTTGAGCTTCATGCAAGCTTCCTCGAGGACTTCGCGCAGGGTCTTTCGCGGGGTGGTCTTGATCTGCGTCCTATGCGCGGACGAATCCATCACAAAGACGTGTGAGGCCATGGCAGCGGAAGGTGGGGGAGTAGGAGGAGGAGGTAGAGCCGTGGCGGAGGAGGGAGCGGAGGTCTAGAAGCTGCCTTGGGGAGGTGGACGTCCGTTGCGGATGCGGTGGTAGAATCTCCTGACGCTGGTGAAGATGACAGGACTGACCCAGGCGTAGCTCAGTGCAACGAGGAGGAGTCTCTCGCGTCGTGTGAGAGCGAGGCCGTCCAAGTTGTCTGGCATGGCTGGAGGTGCAGTGCTGTCAGTGTTTGTCCGCTTTTTCCATCCGCATCGGCCAGCTTCTGACTGCGAGTCGCCGCGTCGCCTCCATCATCACCAGACATTCCACCAAGGAGAGACATCCAGACATCCACACATCCCGCCTTAGCCACCGCAGACAAACACGCGTGGAACAAAGCTCTGTTCCTGCCGCCAGGATGTCGAAGACAGTACAGATACAATCGCCCGCGCAGTTCTCCTCCCTGTTGTCCTCATCGCGCATAGTAGTGGTCGACTGTAGGCCCCCATGGAACGCACCACACCTGGCCACGCACCTTCGGCTGACGTGCGCTCTTCACAGTCTATGCGGATTGGTGCGGGCCATGTAAGGCTATAGCTCCTGTCTACGAGCAGCTTTCCTCTCAGCTCTCACGGCCGAACCAAATCACCTTTACGAAAGTCAACACGGACAACCAACAGGAAATCGCCCAATCATACAACATCACTGCGTAAGTGTTCGAGACGTCTGTAGCTTCATCTCGAGAGATCAAAGCGTACGACCATTTCACGCGCAGCTTAGCTAACAGCTCACGTATCGCGCAGCATGCCCACCTTCCTCATCTTCAAGCAATCCCGAGAGGTAACCCGCATACGAGGCGCCAATCCCGCACAACTTTCCACAGCTGTTCAAAAGCTGGCCGCAGAAGCTTCCGGAGATTCCTCGACCAGCGCCGGCTTCGGCGAGTCTAGCACCAGCTCCTCAGGCGCTTGGCTGGGAGCCAGCCTACCCCGAGGCTACACAGATGTGTCGGACCAAGTCGACGTCAAAGGTTTAGACTTCTTGAACGTTGACAGTGACTTCGGCAACGCGCGTACAGTCTTCGAGCCTAGCGCCCCGGGCAAGGCGGCGAAGGAGGGGAAGGACGACCACATAGAAAGCGACACGGACGAGCAGCTTATGATGTTCATACCCTTCCAGGCTACCCTCAAAGTCCACACGCTACACATCACCTCACTACCGTCGCAGTCCAACGACGATGACGAGGAAGCGCCCATGCGGCCCAAGACGATCCAACTGTACACGAACCGCTCGCACGTGCTAGGCTTTGACGAGGCGGAAGACACGCCCGTAACGCAGACGATCACGCTGAGCCCGCAGGATTGGGACGCCAAGACTGCGACCGCGAAGGTGGAGCTCCGCTTCGTCAAGTTTCAGAATGTCACCTCGCTCGTCGTGTTTGTAGTAGATGGCGAGGGCAGCGGCGAAAAGACAAGGATAGATCGCTTGAGGATCGTTGGTGAGACGGGCGAGAAGAGGTCGATGGGCAAGCTGGAGAAGATTGGGGATGAGCAGGGCGAGTAAAGGATATACTGGGGCGGAGCGTATGTTCAACGACAGCGGGAGTGCGGCGGCGAGGCTGCGCAAGCGCATGTTGATGAGATATGATGGACCACGTGGGACATTCCATTGGGCGTTGGGGCGGAGTGCTGTGAACGAAGCAGATGGCTTGGAAGGTTGACGATTAGGACAGCTTGTGGAGAGAGCTGACGGACGGTGCGGGCAATTGCATAGCTGGGAGTCGTTACAAAGGTCAATCTTAGCAGAGGGAGTGATCAATAGAGGAGTATGTTGCGCCGTGATGACGACTTTCCAATTGTCTGTCTGTCTGATAAGTGGAGTATGTGCACGTTGCCCCGAGGTTGTCAGAACCTCAGGCTCCGCGCAGCGCTCTCCCTTTCTCTGGAACGACGATTGGCAGCCCGAGTGGAAGGCACAGCATGCACAAGGAACAGCAACGCCAGCTGAAGCAGTATCGTTGCGACATGTACGAAGACTTCAAGCGATAGCCAATAGTCGAAACGACGCCAGCAATCTCGTCGTCCGCAAGACACAACGCTTACGGATATAATCAAATTATATAATCAGCTAAGCCTTAGCCGTCCCTCGATCGCCTCTTATAGCTCAGTTGGTAGAGCGTCAGACTGTAATTGCTTTGGGAGATCATCTGAATGTCCCCTGTTCGACCCAGGGTGAGAGGATGTATTTTTGCTTCCCCATCGCCTTGTGAATATGGGTGACCAAACAAGGTGTCGTTACGGATTGTGATGTTGGCTACTTTGAACGAGCTTGCAGGTCTCACACGAGAAATAGTCACACACAGCAATCAGGGAGAGGCAAGCGCCTCCTTCGTAGATACCACTCCGTTCAGCATCGTACGCGCTCGAGTTCTATCAGCTCCAATACTTTCTCAAAGGGTCTGCAGCGTCTTGATCATCGCCGAGGGATGTCGCTACAACGCAGCTATGCCTCTTCCTCGTCTCCTCTCTGAGCCGGGAGGTGCGAATTTCGACAATCACGTGCAGTCCTGCTAGTCCATGACTTCTGCGCACAGCTCGAGGTCGAAAGGCCTCGATAACCGGGCTTGCTTAGTGCCCCAACCCCCATCGTATTCGTCCATTGGCTGCACCCTCGAGAGTAGAGAAGGTAACATATGTTCAACCGCCAACACGCCACAGAAACCACTGCTACAAAAGACAGGTCTTCGTGGACATGGTTGCGCAGTCAACTGCAATTTTGATTTGCTCTGTGGCTCGACTGACGCTGTATCCACCATCGACTTGCCCCTTCATCGAGATGTAGGGGTTGATGAACAAGCAACACGGAGATATCTGTCGAGCCGCCGCACGAAGAAGAAAAGAGGTTCGATGCGCAAGGTGGGCGAAGTTTTTGGTTGCGAGAGGCCGGGGCGGAAGAACGTCTGGCCCGGCGTGGTGTCGATTTTGATGAAGGGTTTTGGAGCGGGACAGACGTCTTCTTTCTTTTCATATGGCCGGTGATGAACGGTATGAAAGTACCGATATCAACAATAGGAAGAGAATGATCTAGCGATTGCTAGGGATGATCTGAACATGACACTTTCTGAGGCCTCCATACATTAGCCATGTTCGCCACGGTCTATTCGCAGCACAAGATCTTTCGCAGCGGATTCGATGGGAGGACGAGCTTCACCGGCGCTTTTCCTGTCACCTTGGTTCGCAATCTCAATACTTAATAGGGGATTCAAAAGACTCTGGTAGCACTGTTTACATCACCGAGGGAGCCACACGGGGACGCACACCTGCTCAACGACGGGGTGCCTGTCGTGCTCCCTTTCAAACACGTCTAGTCTTGACGCAAACCCGATGTACTAGAGCACAGCAACTCCCATCATCTTGTGTCATGCGCACCATTTCATTGCTCTGGCTACTGTGCAGAAGTCGTAATCCAACCTAGTGTAGATGGAGAAACATTGTGTACCCTACACGCCAGTAAACTTCTTCCTTACGCTCATCGGTTTTACAAGACCGTCCGGCGAAACAGAGGTCGGTGCCACGTGAGCAGACGAGGCAGGCGCTTCTCTGGTGGTTGCTGGAATGGCCTACATTGCTGCTGGCTGTCACTGGATCGCCACTATCCTTCGCTGGGCGACGCTATTGAGTGGTTGAGTGATGCGACTCTTGACATGTGGTGGACTCCACTACGCGGCGTTAATGAGAGCTGCATGTCTTTGGGTCCAGATCTGCTTGCTGTCTTCATCGTCTTGCCTGCCCGTATCTCTTGTTGTTGCTCCCTTATCTTGCTCTTATGTTGTGCATCAACTCATTCGTACTGTATGGAAGGTGACTATTACGCCGTGAAGGCTCTGGCCAAGGCCAAGTGGCAAGCGTTTTATTGTGGTTGATCATTAGGCAAGGAGAGTGTTCCGTACACTACCTTGTTTCCCGGTGGATCTCACCATCCAGTCTGTTCTGCTGCTTGTCGTTCTGTGCTACAGGTGCGCGCCTCTATACTCCGTGCCTCTGCTAACGTCTGCTTACTCCTATTACTACCTGCTCACTGCTGCCCTACCGTCGCTGCATGTATTGCTAATCTCCCTTTCGTTGCAAAATGCTCATAGTGTTGCCAAGTGCTAGTATCTGTGCTCTTACCACTCATTCTCCATCTGTCTGCTCTGCTTCTCTTACACGTGGCGAACTTTCGCTTTTGTTAGTATTCGCTATGGCAGTTGTTCTGCTACGAAGGTCGCAAGATAAGACTCCCTACACTTAGTCTTCGCTTCGCACATTCGTGGTAGTTTGCAGTATCAGAGATTGCAAAATCAAGACGATGAAATTGATTAAGGGCGAAGATCGCGTGGTCGAGGCGGAAGCAAGCCAGAGCGAGGAGCCGAGCATACGTCGCAGTCGCTATTCTATGGACACCTGGGTGAAAGTGCCAGGCACCTTTTCACATTTGTCCCGTGTAGACAAGCGGAATGCAGATAACGTAGTACATCGACAAGTGCTCGTCTTCCTCTCGACCCGCTTGCCAGGATCAGGTTGATCGTCTCGTAGCTTACACCTTCCACGTTTCTGCTGACCCTCATGCACCTGTCGAACTCCTTGCTAAGTCTAAGTGAATGCTTGACGAGTCCGCTCAACAAAAGCCTCCTTATAGCAATTCTCTTCGACAGAAAGAGCTACCTGTGCGTCTGTTTATTCGTCTCATTTTCCTCCCCCGGCGGATGCAGCGATCTTATCTCCAACTCCGCATAATCAAGCGAGAGCCTTTGTTGTCTCCAGGTCAAACCCAGCAGCTGCCTCGTTCCACAGGTTGCTGCCAACGCCATACAAACTCAACGACCATTTACAACCAACGAGTACACGACAGCCGAAGTGGAAGATGCTTGAGTGGGCCACAGGCCTATGGCCGGATGGAGATAGGAATTGTGATTACACAGACTCTGCCCGTCTATCTGAGGACGACATTAAGTCCGCCAAAGCTAGGATGCCCCTACCCGAGATAGCGGCACAGGACTCTGGAGAGAACCATAGCATATGGTATCATTCTACGTTCCAGCCTAGAATGCAAGTTCGCATTGTTTTCAAAGGATGGCGGAGCATCAGTCTGTGGGATGTACTCTCTCTCAATCTGACTGCGAGAACCTGAGGCATGAGAGGGAAGCGCACCTCCCAAGTTTCCAGGGAAGTGCTTCAAGCTCTTGTTATCGCTCATACCCCTGATCTTCCACTCGGCGTAGTGCGATTCTGCTTTTGGTGCCTGCTTTCAATTCTGCTCCCACCATTCAACAATGAACGCTTCGCACATTTACCCCGTGACAGCTGACTTCTCCACAACCTTCGACCTACTCCGACGATAGAAGGTTCCAGGCTTCTCCTGCACTCTTGAGCTTGTCTTTGTATGGTGACTAGCTCCCTGTGGCGCTGGTGTTTGCGTCATGTCTCATGCACTTGTTCCTGTCTACATACCCCTACTGCGACTAACAAGAGGAGGGCGTAGGCATACTTCGCCGCAGTAATCCTTCACGCGACCTATTGGTGAGAGAGCCGGTACCAGTATTCAAAGAGCAGGCCACTGGGAGGGATTGGGTCTTTGATCTTTGATTTCGGGCTCTCGTCATAAAACTACATATGAGTCGGGGATCGTCTGCCTCGAGGTTGCAACACATCTGCACAATCTTTGATCACGTAGTGCGTACCTCCTTTGAGGGCTTCTATCTGATCAGACGCTTGTCTCCGAGCCCTACGATAACAAGTGCAGAACAACCTTGGCACATTAGTGCGGGTGCTCTCAATCTCTTGTACGAGTCGGGCAAACCGCGCTCTACTCATCCGTCTGCTCTGTGTCATGATCTCGAATGCTACGACTGCTGCATCTTCAACTTGTGGCAGACGTCGACCACTGACTGACTCTTGTCGGAGTCAAGCGACCTTTAAAGCTGCCTTCAGTGCTAATATGAGCTGACTCTACCACATCTGGCAAGTGTGCTATATGGCAGTTCTACCTGCGTTGCTCACGTCGCTCACGTTGCTCCGAGCATACTACGATAGTGCTGCTTCTACTGGAGGTTAACACTTAGAAGTTGTGAGTCGCATAAGCGCAATGCTGCTGCATTTACTACTATTGGTAGCTTTTGGTATGCGGCCTGGGTAGTTATGGAGAGAGTATATGTCGTGCGTCGACATGCACTGAGAGCATCGTGCTGCCTTAAGGTACCAATGCAGATGGCAGCAGCGTTACATGCTAGGGTTGATCCGTCGCAAGACAGCTCTATCGGTAAATGATCATTGCATTTTCTCCTTTGATCACAGTCTCACAGACATAGGGGCAATGAGCATGCTGTTGTAAGACATACTGATGACGGTCCGGAGTCAGGAGTGCGAAATTGCTCGATTCGAGTGTACGTATAAGAACCAGTCCATCCTATCAACCATGATACGGCTTACATCAGAGGCTCGGTACAGGTAGCCCTTGCCAAAGCTGCTTTCTTTTCTAGCTGACGTCGATTCAAGCCACTCCAGTTCTCAGGACGCCTACAGCCGTCGATTTGCCACTCTTACTGAGATCGAGAGACTGATAGCAACGTACAACAGGAGACACAAAAAAACAGACACAAGTCGGCGATGAAAGGAACATCTGGTTCGTCTGGAAGATTCTAGCATCGATCCTATACAAAGCAGCGTACGTGTACACCTGACAGTCGTCCCATCCGCGATGCCTTGCACGGCAACGTCACGGTCCGATCGTGTAAGACAGGAACTCATCACAGGAAGAGCCGGTCAGGGCACGTGAGTCAACAAGAACCGAGCGAGCGTCTGACTATTGCGCCAAGGAATGCCTATGGAGAGACATGTCAGACAGTGCTTAGCGACCACAATGCATTAGTCGTAAGTCACTCACTGGGTACCTCCAAGATACCTTCACGCGGGAACGAAACGAATGTAGCGACAAGTCTCTTCGAGGTACCCAGTGCCCCACGACTAATGCAATGTAGTCGTCAGCTGTCGAGAAAGACTTGCTGAGCACGTACGTTTGCTTCGTCAATGGTCCGAAGAACACAGCACGCCCGAAGACTCCAACCTCGGTGGCCAATGGGTGGGTTGGTCCCATTTCTGATCGAGAGCCTCGAAACACCAATGACGATGTAGGCGAGCAAGAAACTGCTGATCCGCAGATCTCAATCTACAGCCACTCCCAGATGGCTTGCGTAAGTCAGACATTCCACGGGTCCCAGCGAAAAGTCGATGAGCCTGAATGCCGGCGAGTATCGGAAGACTGCTTTTGCGATGAGA
>NAJN01000474.1:0-22157 GCA_005059845.1 Cryomyces minteri | reverse complement strand
TTACGCAGAGATTCATCCTGAGCTTGCTGCGGAATTGAAGCGACGAGTTGACGGAGAGCTACCCGAACAGTGGAAAAGCCTGGTGCCCACCGTCTTTCCAGAGTCAGCAACGCCATCAAGGAAATCCTCCGGCATGGTTTTGAACCCCATAGCGAAGGAGATGAACATTCTCATGGTTGGCACAGCAGACCTGACGCCCTCCGTGAATATGAGCTGGGAAGGGAAACTCGACTTCCAAAGCGTAAGTCTATATAACCCTAGGAACTCAGGCTTGTAGGAGCACGAGAGCCTTATGCACTACGGGCCTCTGTCTTCTCTTCTCCACAATTCTCTAGGACAGGGAAAACTCAATCTTTTGAAAGAGACGCTAACATAACACAGCCTGACATTAAAACCACGTGCGGCATTAATGGCGACTATACGGGACGGTACATACATTACGGCATTCGTGAGCATGCAATGGCGGCTATTTCCAATGGCCTTGCTGCATACAATCCTGGCACTATCGTCCCTGTTACCTCCTCGTTCTTCATGTTTTACCTTGTGAGTCTCTCCTCCCCTACGCCGAGCGGCCGAACTTCTAGACGTTCAAGATGAAGCTCGAGTCTCCGCTAACCTCTTCAAAAGTACGCCGCTTCCGCCGTCCGCATGGGCGCCCTTCAGAAACTCCAGACAATTCACATCGCAACCCATGACTCTATAGGTACGGGAGAAGACGGGCCCACGCATCAACCTATCGAGCTTGCAGCGCTGTTCCGGGCTATGCCTAATATGTATTACTTGCGCCCTTGCGACTCGGAAGAGACTGCTGGATCCATGATCGTTGCTCTGGAAAGCAAGACTACTCCGTGCATTATCTCCCTGTCTCGCCAGGCCCTTCCTCAGCTTGCCGGGAGCACCAGAGACAAAGTGGCTCTGGGTGCATACGTGTTGCAAGAGGTCAATGACGCAGATGTAACACTTTTAGGTACCGGAAGTGAACTAAACTTTGCTGTTGACACAGCTGCGTTACTTCTTGAGCTCGGCATCAAAGCTCGTGTCGTATCATTCCCTTGCCAGCGTCTGTTCGAAGCGCAGTCGCAAGAGTACAAACGCTCTGTTCTACGCAGACTCGAAGGCGACAACGGCAGACCTTCCATAGTCGTCGAGGCCTACTCAAGTAATGGATGGGAGCGCTATGCGGATGCTGGATTCTGCATGCACAGCTTTGGCCATAGTTTACCGGGTAAAGAAGCGTACAGGCACTTTGGTTTCGTGCCTAAGGTTATGGCAAGCAAGCTGAAGAAGTATCTCGAGCGTAACAAGGGAGTGAGGTTTCCAAGTGGAGAGTTCAAGGAGCTGTAGTCATAAGGAAGTCTTACTAGGGCTAGGTGTGCCTTGTTTAACGCTAGGCATTTATATCTGTATCCTACAATGAACACGATACATTACGCTCGTACTTGTCGTTTTGTTACACTAGTTAGAGTTATTCTCTACTACATCTTAGAGATAGATAAAGGCTTATAGAGCTAGCTATGCTAAAGCAGTTAGACAATCTAAGCGCTTATAATCTCTTAGACTAATGTGTTACTTATGTTACTATAGCTGTTCTTGTCTAAAACCTACTAGATACTACTATAGAAGATTATTATAATTTGTAATAGTAGCATCCTATTAGCTAGCATTATAGTAACTCTAAGAAAAGCATTTACTTCTATTAGAAAGAGTTACCTTTATTATTATAGCTTTACAATAAAGTAGTAGCTTTATACCTATTAGAAAAGGTAACTACTTTATGTAGTAGCTTTAGAATAGGATAGTAGCCTTATAGAGAGAAATAAAGGCCTTAGAATAAAGCATGAAAGTAGTAGTATATGTAGGAAGTAAAAAGGTATTAGATAGTAGACATAATAATGTAATTGCTTAGTACTAACTATAGTTAGCTAAGAACAATTGACTTAATTCTCTATAAAGTAGAAGAAAATTTATGTATATATATGTACTATTACAAACAGGCAATTTTGCTCTTCTTCTAAGACATTCATTTCTAAGGCCTCTAGGCCTAGACCCTATTAGAATTGTGTGTCCTCTGTAAAAAGATAGCTTTAGGATAGGTCTTAGCCTTAGAATAGGTCTAAGTCTTGCGAGGCAATTGAACAAAGGTAGAAGGCTAACTAGTTATGTTGGAATTGTGTGTCCTTTGTGTAGAGATAGCCTTAGGATAGGTCTTAGCCTTAGGATAGGTCTAAGTAAGGCAAGGCAATTGACTAAAGACAGAAGGCTAAACTAGTTAGCCTTAAGATAGGAACACAAGTGTAGGGAGGTATAGAAGGTAATAGACACTAGACTAGCAAGGGATAATTGCGTAGTACTAGCTGTGTTTAGCTAAGTATTAATGAGTGACTTAATTCTCTATAAAGTGGGAGAGAAGGCCTATATATATACATAAGGCAGCTAAGTGCCAAGCAACTAGATAGGGGTACTTAACAAATACCTTTAAAGGTTATCTACGTTACCCCTAGGCTAGTAGGGAAAGTCCTTCTAGTTTAGGAAAGTACTTTGTTAGTCTTATCTTAGATAAGCTATAGGGGGTTTCTAGACTTATGTAGGGATACTTAGCCTAAAGGTAAGCATGTAGGGGTACTTAGCCTAAAGATAAGCATGTAGGGGTACTTAGCCTAAAGATAGGCATGTAGGGGCTTTTAAGCTTGTAGGATCTAGGCCTAAGGACCTCCTTAGGGAGTTGTTATAGAAGAATCTATAACTAGATATAGATTTTCTATCGGCTTTATTACTAGCCTAATCTGCATCTAAATATTCTAGTAGAACAGGGGTACTATTACTAGTAACATTGCTTAAGGCTAGCAAATTTAGTGGATTTGCAACATTGTTTAAGGCTAGCAAATTTGGTGAATTTGCAACATTGCTTAAGGCTAACAAATCTAGTGGATTTGTAGCATTACTTAAAGCTAAGGTAGGGGTACCTCCTATCCTTAGGACATAGTCTTATATGCCTACAAAGTATCTGTATATTCTTTTAAGGGCATTAAAATGCTCTTTAGAAGGATTTAAAGCAAACTATAATATTTTTGCGACACTAAATGCTAGATCTAGTCTTGTTTCTAGCATTAGGTACATAAGACTCCCTATATAGGACTGAAATTGCCTTGTTTAGTCTAAGGCTTACTGTTTAGTATTCTCTTATAGCTCTAGGCTAACTTCTATAGGAGTAGTAGTTAGATTAAGTTTTTCTACTTTGTAGTCTTTCTAGTATCTTATTAATAAAGGCTTACTATAATAGGTCTATAGTCCTAGTAGCCCTATTACATAGGATTTCCATTCCTAGGTAGTTTTAGTATAGTCCTAGGTCTATTATTTAGAATCTTTTAGTAAGGGCAATTTTTGTATTACTAATTGCTAGATTACTACTCCTAAAAATAAGCAGATCATTAACATATGTAGCTATAATTATAGCTTGTTGTTTATTAATGAAAACAAGTATAGTCTACATCTATATAGGTAAAACCTATAGATTATAAGAAGCTATTTAGGGTTTAGTACTAAACCCTAGGTGGTTGCTTTAGGCTATATAAGGCCCTATTAAGTTTACAGACTAGTAAGTCTTTTAAAAATCTAGTAGGCTATTCCACATAGATCTCTTCTTCTAGCTTACTATTTAAGAAAGCTATAACTACATCTATTTATTCTATTTCTAGATTAAAATGTGCTATAATTACAAAGAGTAGTTTGTAGGATATAGGTTTAACTACACTAGCATAGGTCTCTATATAGTCTATGCTATATTTTTATGTAAAACCTTTAATAACCTATCTGTTTTTGTATTTAATGACTTGTCTACTAGGTTCTCTCTTTTTTCTATAGACCCATCGACCTTTTAGTACATTCCTATCCTTAGGAAAAGGCACTAGAGTCTATGTTTGCATTTTTATAAGGTTATATACTCTAGGGTTATAGAGTCTTGCCATTTTTAGCATCTAGTGCTAGTATAGCTTGTTTGTAGCTTTATGGGTCTTTTTGATTTGTTGCTATTGTTCTAGTATAGAATGCTTTATATGTTATTGTTAAAGCAATTGGATCTAGTAAGCTAGACAAATCTCTAGAAAATAAGGATTCATTTTCATCTTATTCATTTTAGAAGATATTACTAGAGTCTTGCTCTAGGCTATTTTCATCTTCTTCTATTTGGAAGACATTGCTTAAGTCTAACTATAGACTATCTTCTTGAAGACCATTGCTTAAGTCTAGCAACAGACTATCTTTTTGAAGAATATTGCTTAAGTCTAAAAACAGGCTACCTTCTTGAACAGTATTGCTTAAGTCTAAAAACAAGCTATCTTCTTCTTCAAGAATGTTGCTTAAGTCTAACTCTAGACTTTCTATTTGTGTGATACCCCTATGTGACTTTATATGGCTTTATTCTATAAATTGCACACTAGAAGACCTAAACACTTGTCTTTTTATAGGATCATAGACCCTATAAATGCTATCTCCTTCATATCCTACTAGAGCACATCTAGTAGATTTTTGATTGAACTTACTAGTGACTTTTCCTAGTAGTATTGCTAGAAAGCAGAGACATCCTAGGCTCCTAAGGTAGCCTAGAAAAGGATCCTTTTTATAGTAGAGACTATAAGGGTTTTAGTATCCTATTAAAGAGGAAGGTGATCTATTTCTTAGGTAGATCATTGTAGACATTAATTCTACCTATAGAAACTAAGGAAGTTTAGTAGCTAGTAGGGTAGCCCTTAGCTAGTTTGTGATTATTCTGTTCTTCCTTTCTATAATTCCATTTTAGTTTAGGCTATAGGGAATAATGTTTTCCTAAATAATGCCTACTCATTTTAGCACTATTTGTAGTGCTTAGAATTCTCCTCTATTGTCACTTCTAATTCTTTTAATAGAAGTATTGCCTTGTTAATTTTCTACTAAGGCTTTGAATTCCTTAAATTTTTGAAGAGTTTCTAACTTTGCTTTTAGTGTATAAAACCAAGAATAGCGTGAATAGTCATCTATTATAATAAGAGCATAACTAGATCCTCCTAGACTAGTAGGGTTTATAGGTCCTATTAAGTCTATATAAAGCAATTGTAAGGTAGAGGTACCCCTATTTAGAGAAACTCTTAAAATCTCCTTTGTCTTTTTTGCTAAAATGCAAGGTTTACAAACAAAAGGGTCTTTTTCCTTATCTAGTAAAGGTAGCGTATTTGTTTTGTTACTAAGGGCCCTAAGGTAGTCTTACTAATATAGGTGTCCTAGCCTTTTGTGAAGAGTTTCTAGGGATATCCTAGAGCTTTTGTTTTTGATATTGCTTAAGGCTAAGTCTAAATCATTGTTAGTAACATTGCTTAAGGCTAAGTCTAAACCCTTGTTTGTGACATTGCTTAAGGCTAAGTCTAAACCCTTGTTTATAACCTTACTTAAGGCTTTATAGCTGCTTTTTGTAGTACTAGGCATTGCTAGTATAGCAACTTTTCCTTTAATAGTAGCAAAGGCTACTATTTGATTCCTTGCATTTATAATATTAGCCTTAGCATTACTAAAGTTAACCATTGAATTATGCTAGAGTAGCTATAGGACAGACAGCAAATTTAAGGCTATGTCTAGAACATAGAGACATTCTTAGAGAAGCAAAATAGTAGTAGAGTCATTTAGTCTCTCTACTACTAGTAGCACTTTTCCTTTTCCTTTTATACTAATTGTAGAGTTGTCTACAATTTGTATAAAGGAATTAAAGGGTTTAAAGTCCTAAGAATGTCTTTAATACCATACATGTGATCTATAGCACCTAAATCTAGTATCTATCTATTTAGTAATAGATCTAGATTGCCCTTTTTTGGAATGGTTAATCCTAAGGCAGCTGTAACAGGTTAGTGCTGTTTAGGGCCTTAAGTGTAGAAATTTAGACTAGTACTTACTAGAGTCATGATTCCTTTTGTAGTATTTGCAAATTTTGCTAGTAGTACTACTACTAGTACTATGGCTTGTGTTGTAAGCAATAGTTATATTACCTTATCTCCTAGGAGGTTGCCTTATGTTTAATGCAATAGGTTCTAAAATTTCTATAGCATTTCTAGTAGCATAGCTACTAGCTGGATTACGGCATCTTTCCTTATCTAGAATTTAGCTAATAAGCTCATTTTCATTAATCATTGATTCTAGTTTGTCCCTAATTTGTTATATAAGCTATTATGTAAACAAAGACAAATTTGGTCCTATATTGCTTAGTAGTAGAGAGATAAATTGCTATTACTAATATTAGGGGGTAGTAAGTTGTGCTCTATAAGCGTAGTAAGGCTAGAGTTAAGTAGACAAGGTTAATAGGTAGTTAAAGACCGCTACTACCTAGGACTCTCCTATTATAGCCTACAAATATAGCTAGGCCCGTCCCGTGTATTTTAGCCGTTTAGGTCTAGTTAAGGTTTAGCTACATGTTTACTACTTAGTCTTCTATTAGCTGCTACTTGCTACTTACTAGGTAGGAGGATTAATATTATTGCTAGTTATTTGAGTATCCTATTACCTTAATCTTATAGTATAATCCTTATACTAGAGTCCTTACAGATCTGTGCTATGTTCTATTACGTAAGGATTCTATGGATAGATTCCATAGCGTGTTCCCTGTTCTATGCCTTACTTGTTAAGGCCTACACGTAGTAGAAATACCTAAAGGCTAGAATAGTTAGCAAATGCTAAGTTAGTAGGACGGTCCTATATACTTCCGCGCTAAGCCTCTATTTTGCTACTCTAGCTGTTTACCCTATAACATACGTCCCCTAATTAGATGATTAACCCGTAATCATCTTTAAAGCTCCTATTCCTATTGTGCTTATACCTAACCATCTGTAGCCTATACCTATAATCTAGCGTTTTAAGAAATCCTTTTATTGTTACAATCTAGTTGCCCCTACTTAGTTGCGCCTACTTTAGTTGCTCCTACATTAGTTGCTTCTACTCTAGTTGCTTCCGTAATAGTTACCCCTACTCTAGTTCTAGTATCCGTCGCGTCCGTCTAAGTCTAGCTAATTCGTGCTAGTTGTCTCTATGTACGCATTTAAGAGCTTAGTAGTCCCGAGTCTTAACCTCTATACACTTTGTAGCGCTTAAACATTAGTTATCGTTTAGTCTTTACTTGTTATATAGTTAAACTCCGCGGACAACTTCTCGGCTAACATTAACTGCTTAGAACAGTCCTACGTACTTTCTAGCTTGCCTTCCTTGTCCTTATTATTAGTGCCCTCCTTGTAACTACGCCTACCTAGCTTCCGTGCATTCCGGTTATCCTACTCCTCTATACGTATCCATTTAGTCTCCTACTAAGGCCTATACTAAACCTCCCTAATGTTTAGCCTCTAAAGCGCATGCTACTCCTTAGTATCTTCCTTTTTAATTACTACATTAGCTAGTAGGCGTGTTTTAAGCTAATAGAGAGTACTTAGCGGGTTAATGAAGTCTAGGTTATCCCCGGTCCCTAATAGTAACCGATCTAAATGATCTAGACTAATAGTCTATAGCGGAGCTTCGAGAACCATGTACCTCTAAATTGTTCCCGGTAGTTAGTTGTGACTTTAGTATCGTGTCCGTAGTACTAAAAAATGACCGTACGCTTTGTACTCGAGGATTTTAAAGTATTTCCACTATCTTTTAAAAGAATAGTATAGCTTAATTTGGATTGCCTGTATTCTGTTCTTTTAAACCTACGGATTATTCCTAAAGAACTCCTCTCTTTCCTGTAGCACTAGGGGGTAGGTCTAACGTATCTGTCCTAGTATTACCTTACTAATCTTTGAAGAGCTAACAAGCGGCATAGCTACTAGGAAAGGGTACTATAGCGTACTAGCTACTAAAGACTCTACTTCTTTAGGCATTACGGCTAGTACTAAGTCTTAATAAGCCGCCGCAATTGAACTTACCATTCCTAATTGCGGTATTTTAAGGGTGTTCCCGTCTAGTAAGACCTTCACAAAGTAAGGATGTATTATTGCCCTTATAGTGCCTTCTTCTACTATCTCGCTATATAGTAAAAAAGCCTTTCTAAATAGCACTTTACCGCTTCTAAGGGGCATTTTAACAAATTCCTAACCGTTATTCTTTAGATCTATATTGTTTAACAATGTGTTATTAATCGGTAAGAAGTCGGCAATAGATACGGCTTTTAGCAACCTTAATCAAGTTTACGCCTACTACTAGCCGAGTTTAACTTCTTCTACCCTAGGCATTATAAAGGTACAGCTCTTACGACCCTTGTTAAGTAGTACTACCTACGTTAATACTATGTTACCACCCTAGCTAGTCTAGAATAGCTTGTTAAAGTTAACATTAACCGTAAAACCGTATTATTACTCCTACGGCGTTATTACCCTTACTAGGTATAGGTAGGATATTAGCGTAGTAGCCTAGTCTAGCCGTAGGTAACATTGTAGTATGTATAGGACTAGATCTAACTAAACCATTTGTTAAACTAGGCTATAGAAGCAGTTACGTAGCTATCCTTAGTTTTCAAATTTAGGTAGTTCCCGTAGATAATGTATATAGGTTTCTAGCTCCTCTTACATACTAGGTGTAATCCCTAACTCCTCCTACTAGTTAAAGATGTTAATCCGAGCTACTCCGTCTTCTTTCTAGGTGTCTCCGAGCGTAGGATAGAGTTCCGCTAGTATTGCTATAGCGTTAAACTCGCATTTATAGATTACCGTCGTACGCTACTTAAAGCGTAGTAGGGCTAGGAGGTCCTTGTAATCCATAGCTCGTCTCTTAGGACGCAACTCCGTAGTAGCTAATTCCTTGCATTTTAGCTTGCTAATATTGTATCGGTCCTAATATACGGCGTTTAGCCGTAGATGCAACTCTTTAGTGCTAAGGTTCTTAATAACATAGCCTATTTTATAGGCTATTATCATTAGATAGGTTTAGTAGATAGGATCCTGTCTATGCGGCTAGTTTAGGAATTTAACAACTTCCGTGATTACCTTAATAGCTACTAAGTCCTTATTTACACATTCCTGTATTCTCTGTTTTAAAGCAGTAGCTCTAGGCGTGCAGTTATACTAGCAAATGGTCTTAAGTAGGTACTTTGTTCTAATAGCTACTATCCTTCTAGTACGCTTTTGTTTTTGCCCTATCTACCCCTTTTCCACCTCCTCGTTCTCTTCTTTAGCGGCTTTACTTTCTTTTGCTATTTTAGCCGTAACTTTACGCTTCTTTACCGGTAATTCCTTTGTCGGAGTTTTCATAGCATTCTCTAGTAGAGGATACGGCTGGATTAGAGCTATAGCTAGCGCGTTAATTAGAGTGAATCTATAGGTTAGATTCTCCTATTCCTTTGTCCCTAGTTCTAGTAATAGCGTAGAAGTAGGTAGGACGGTCTTATGTAACCCGGACTCCTTAAATAGAGAGCTATCTAGGCTAAGTTCTCCTATACCTATTAATCCTAAGCTAGTTTAATCTTACTACGCTATTAATACATCTATTATTTTAGCCGTAGGAGGTCCGTCTGCCTTTATTACCTTAGGAGTTTAAGGAATTACCGTAGGAAGTTAAGCTCTAGTAGCGTTTTGTTGCAGTTTAGAGATTATTAACTAGACAATCTCCTAGTTCGCACTTAGCTCGGTAGGTAGGACTGTCCTACGTACTTCTAGCTACGTAGTCTACGTAGTTTCTTGCAATCCTTTAAGCAACCCTAGCTCTTCTAGGGTAACGGGAGCGGCCTAATCTGCATTTAGCGTCTAGCCGGGCCCGGTTAGTAGGACCGTTCCGTGTATTACTACTTTAGCTACCTCTAGCGTAGATAGAGTCTTATCTACATGCGCTACCTAGGCTAAACCTATATCCGGTACATTAAGCAGCTGTTCCGGATCGATTAGTAGGATAGTCCCATGTACTTCTAACCGAGCCGTACCCTCTACTACTACTTCTAGCGGAGGCGCATCTAGTAGATGTCCTAGATTAAAAGGTAGAGTCGATCCGTATATTCCTAACGGTATTAACACTAGTAGCTTAGGGGTAGTTAGTAGGACGGTCTTATGTACTTCTAGCTACGCCGCTACTAGTAGCTTTTATGCAGTTGTTAGGATAGTCTTAGGTACTTCTAGCTATCCCGCGCCCGTTAGCAGTTCTACTTAATTTAGCAAAATGGTCCCTTATACCTCTAGCTAGGTCGCTACTAGCTGCTCTTACGCAGTTACTAGAATAGTCTTACGTACTTCTAGCTACACTACTATTAACTAATCTAGCGCGATTAGTAGGGTAGTCCCGGACACTTCTAGCTATCCTACGGCTATTAGTAGTTCTAGCTAGTTTAGTAAGCCGGTCTCTTACACCTCTAGCTGTGTTACTACTAGCTACCCTTACGTAGTTGCTAGGACGGTCCCGGGTACTTCTAGTAGTACTACGGTTAGCGGTCCTTGTGTAGTTATTAGGGTAGTAGTACTCGTAGTCTACGGCTAGGGAGCTTGTGTAGTATCTTCCTTTCCTCCTTTCTTGCCCTTCTTTAATCTTACTAACTATAGTTTCTTATTTGCTCGGTCTCTCTCTAACTGCGCTAATTCTAAAGTCTTTAATTCTAGAGCCTTTTACTCCTTACTATATACGTATCCTAGTAGTTCTAGGTTGTATTTCTTGTCTAAAGTACCCTATGTATTAACTTTAACCTCGTACTAGAATAACAACTTCGCTGCTTTGTTGTACCTTTTAACTATCCACGGCTGTGTTTAGACTTCTTCACGATCTATAGTTGCTAGGATTTTCTAGTCGGTAGTAACCGCATGCATAGCGGCCGATTTTGGATTGTCCTGTTTTCTAGCTATAAGGCGGTCTATAACCACGCTAGTGATTACGTTAGCCGCTTCTTTAGCAGAGTATAGTTTAGCTACCCTAACCATTTCTTCTAGTTCATTAGCGCGGATAGGGACTCTACTAGGTCTTGTAAGTAGCCTGTGGTTTTTGTTAATTTCTAGCTATTCTTCTAGGAGGTAACGGTTTACCTCTATTTACTTATCTCTACGTGGTTTTGAAAATTTAATCGTCTAATTAGCGCTCTAGAATTTTGCCCTTAGCTCTTTCTCGTATTTTCTTCTAATCTTACCTGCTTTAGCAAACATCTATAAGCTTAGGTTAGATACGGCATCTTTAGCCCCTTTTTAGTATGTCTCTAGCGCACCTATTAACTCTCCTATTACATCCTAGCCCTTTTTTACATCTAGGGTCTTAGCCTAGGTAATAGCCTCTTTAATTGTACTAAAGGAATGCTCTTAGATAACTAGCGTCTAAGTAGTCTAGGCTTGTAGCTTGTATAGAACTAAGCTAGCCTTAGGGGTTTAGGCGCTAATCTACCCTCTCTTTAGCATCATTGTTATTATTAGCTACACCCTCTACGCCTGTTTCTACTACTATTACTATAGTATATTCTTCTCCTTTATTGTTATTCTACTATTCTACCTAGACGGCCTTTTTACTTGCTCTTATAGATCTGCGAGTTGCATTCCTAAGGTTTTTCTTACTTAGAGCTATTCTTATAGCTTGTTTGTAATGGGTTTTAGTATTTAAAAGTAGATTTCTAATAGTAAAACGTGTTTCTCACTCTAGTTACTGTTTTTAATGCTAATTTTAGTTAGAAACGCTACTACTAGTGCGGCTATAGTGTCTCTGTGATTCTCTAGTATTCTAGTCTCTAGTAGCTAGTAATGCTCGTGTTTAGAAGGAATTTAGAGTGTTTAGTAGGAGAGTTTGTGGTTTTAGGAAGATCTTAGTAAGGTTTGTAGTAAAGTTCTATTCTAGCTATTTCACTTTATGCTCCTATTTTTGGTTCTCTTTTGCCTTCTACTGCAGCTTTTTAGCTGGTTTTTAATTCTATTGCATACCTAGATTTAGGCGCATTTAATAATCCAATTTTGTAGTAGTTACTACACGTTTTTGTGGAGAAAACGCAATTTTAGGGCTACTCTAGTAAGGTTTATTTAGGGGTTAGTCCTATGACTAGTTTACGTAATCAAGTAGCTAGGACGGTCCTACTTTCCTATAGCCGTACGCAAGTAGTTAGGACGGTCCTGCTTTTCTATAGCCGTACATAAGTAGCTAGGTCGGTTCTACTTTCCTACAGCTATACGCAAGTAGTTAGAACGGTTCTACTTTCCTTAAAATGGTGCTTTATAGCACTTATTTGTTCCGTCCCCTATTTTCTAAAGCCTATCCTAGGCTTAAACGTAGCCTACTATGTAGTCCTTGTACTAGTCCCTCTTAATTTTAGCATACGGGATCTCTACTTCCGGCTGCTCCTAAAGTTCCTTATCCTCTAGCACCTCGCTACTATCATCTAAATGGATGGGTTCTCGCGTTTTGCCGTTATTATCTAGACTATGCAATTGCCCTACTTTATCCTCTTTACTATCTAAGGCTTTAGTATCCGTTTGTTCCCGTAAATTAGGTCTTAGCCTAAATACTTTTAGTCTATCTCTTGTAAATGTTCCTAATGATGGGGTACTGTCTAGTTCTTCTAAGAAGTACGTCCCTAAGGCTTCAACTAAACGAGCTATTTGCTTTAGGCCTTTCTATTAGAACATTAGTTTGTCTATCTAGGATTTCTCTAGCTTAGTATTATGTAAAAGGACTAAAAAACCAGGGACTAGCTGTTTCTACACCGTATTGTAGTAGTTATTGTAGTACTCCTAATTGCCTTCCCTATTATAGCAGAGAAATAGAGCTATCTCTTCTAAGCTATCTTACTTTCTAGCTAATTGTAGTGCTCTAATAGCTAACAATTAACCCGTGGTTCTTATGCCGGACTAGTCTAGGCCTCTCTAACTAGTGTGTTTAAGCTCTATAGGGAGTACTATGTTAGTCCTATATAGTAGCTCTAAAGGGGTTTTACTAGTAGATCTTTGCACAGTTATCCTATCCGCCTAAAACACTTGTGAATAGTGCTTAAGCTAGCGCTTCTATGTTCCTTTTATAAGCTTAGATAGCGCATCTATAACTAGCTAGTGTTCTCTTTCTTCTAGACTGTTTGCTTCTAGATAGTACGCGGAGATCTTTATCATCTTAACCTAGTATTTTGCTATTATTTGCTCTGTGAATAACTTATTTTCAGGTCCTCTATCACAAACTAGACGTCTAAAGCACCTATGTCTACAAATAACATCTTTAAATAAGAACCGCGCTACTACCTTAGAGGAAGTAGTTGTAATTGCTCGCTACTTAGGCTAGCCGGATAGATGTTCCTAAGTAATAACTAGGTAGTTTTTGCCTACTATTATAGGCATATGGATTAAGTCTACTAACCACTATTCTCCTAGAACTAACTAATAGGTAGGGTGTAATTCTTCTTTTATCCGAGCTAGCATCCTCTTCTAGTAGTATTCGCACAAAGCCACGTACGTAGTAACGTATTTAAATATGTCTAGTTACTAGTACCTATCGGCTACCTTCTAATACGTGCCTTCGCGTCCTCTGTAACTAGAGTTATCGTACAACTTATAGAGGATAGTGGTCCGTAGGTCCCCGTTATCGATAACTTAACAAAGGGGCTAATTTTAGTAGTTCTACCGGAATAGGTGTTCTCCTTTAACTAGATACTTAGATGCACCTTTCTTTAGCTTCTAAAAGTCCTTAGTATTCATTCCTAACGGCCGTGCTAGCGTTAGCAGGTAGTTTGCAATCTGCAGAGAATCTTCCGAGTACTTTCCTTCGAGTAGTAGTACTAGCTCCTTATCTTTAATCACTATTACCGGGTAGGCTAACACGTAGAACAAATCTGCGTTAATCACGTTGTTAATATCGACCTCATTTTTATCATTAATGTTATCTAAGGCCGTTCTAGGTCTTCTAGACAGGCCGTCCGCTACCGTGTGCTTTTTCCCTAATATATACCTTACTTTAAAAGTAAACAGGCGGATCTAAGCCACCTATTAAGCCATTACTAAGCCCGGTAGATCTAACGCCGCTTTGTTAAGCTAAGTGTAACGATCTAGGTAGGAGCCCTAGACAAAGACCTCTAGCCTAAAGGGGGATGAGTCAAGGACCCTATGGATTTCGGCACAGGACTTAAGAGCACTCTAACATGGGCTTAGTGCTACCGGGGAGGCTTGCACCTTCTTAGGGCTTTCCAAGGATATTCGGGGGGGTGTCGACACGAGGCACAGGTTCGTCACCAATTAAGTTGATTAGACTCGAGAGTAAATATTGAATTAACCGATAACGGTCTACATAGTAGTCCATTATCGCGTGCTATATACTTGGCTAGTTTGTACTAAGTGATCGTTGGTCGTGGTAGTCGTTGCGTCCACTACGACCACATACTAGTCGTAGCTTGGCATTTGACCAGATGCATCACGTGACAATGATGTCCCGCACCTGCATCTAAACAAGTGGACGTCGTGTCTCCGTTCTTGCTGCGCCTAACACTAAGCTACTAGCATATTTACATCTACTTTAATAATAATAAATACACTATAAAGGTAACTTTAGCATTTTGTTAGGCACTTTATTAGTCCCTAGCATTCGAGCTTTCCTACATCGTATAGTTACTCCCTCTTGCTCTAAAGGCCGCTCTTATACCGTATTAGATGCTTAATCTTCTTATTTACCGGATCCTCTTAAGAGAGGTAACCACCCTAGCTTTTGTTACTAGTATTAGAGCCTAGTATTAGAAGCCTAGCATTAGGTCTATAATCTGCTAAACAAAGCGCTAGAGTAGTTATAAGGGCGGTCTTTAGATCATCTATTGCGCGGCTCTACTTCTCTTCTTATACAAATGGTTCTTGTTTCTTAAGCAGTTAGTATAGTAGCTCTATGCATAGAGCATACTTAACAATGAATATCCGGTAGTAGGTGCAAATACCTACAAACAATTGCACCTTAGTAGCACTTGTGTAGGCTAGCTATTTAATTATCTTAATAATAGTAGCCGTTACGGGGTGTTATCCTTATGTATTACACATAAAACCTACAATCTTTACTCCGCTCTAGCTAAACTGTGATTTCGCACTAGAAATCGTTAATCTAGTACGCTTAAGATCGGTAAGGCATTTGTCTAGGTTCTAAAGGTGTTCTAAGACAAACTTCCGGATACTAGGCGCGGCTTTTTGCTCGTTATATCTTGTCTTTAGACCGTATATTCTAATATTATCAAGAAAAGTTAAGTAGTAGGTTCCTATGTGTCTTTCTAATACTATATTAATAATGCGTACAAATTAAGCTACTAAGTTAGTAGCCCCTTAAGGAAGCTAAGTATACTAAAGTAGGCTAATAGGGGTATTAAACCCGGTTAAGTTACGGTGCTACTTAGCTAATTCTATCTAGTTGTATCCGGAGAAAAGGTTAACTAATAAAGTAAGCTACATGTACGTAAAGGTTTCTAAGAACTTATCTATAGCTAGCGGTAGATTTGCGTCTTAAATGGTAACCTTATTAATTAGTATAGCGGCGTGTACTATACAATATTTTCTAGCGTTTTTCTTCTTTACTAGAAACTACGGGTTACAATACGGGCTATAGCATCTTTCTAGCAAACCTATATCTAGCCGCTCCTTTAGCATCGTAATAACCTACTTGTACAGCGATTTTAGTACTAGGAAGCTCTAAGCTTACTAAGCGCTATGCTCTATTATGCAAATTTCTTGTAGAGGTACAACCTCTAGCTTTACTAAACTAATCTTAGTGAAGTTAAAAGCAACCGCTACTTCTCGTGCAAACAAGATCTCTAGTAGTAGATCTTACTTCCTAGGTAGTAGCTCCTTTTCTATAGCTAGGGTAGTAATACGCTTAGGCCTAAGGTAAGATCCTTGTACAATCTTAGAGAATTTTGGGATAATCTAGCTAGTATATCTTCCTATTAGCTTAGGTAGCATTAACTCTTACTCTATGTAGATAGCCCGCTAGGTAGGAGAACCCCCTAGTTTTAAACCGTCTAATTTAGACGCATCTACTAGTTTTACTTTTTAAGCCTTTTTTTTATAGGCGGTAAACGCATTTATAATAGGTATAATAGCTACTTCTCGACGCCTACCTTTTTCTTACATCTTCTGCTTAAGCTCTAGCTTCTAAACCGTTGTTATTAAACCCTTCCTTTCTTACGCACGTTTTATTGATCTTTTAATAGCACGTAGGTCCGTTTAGCGGGATAATTGCTCTTTAGACTACTTGTATACCCTAGGTAGGAAGATTCTAAAAGCCTTATTATCCGTTGCTAATATTATTAGAGGCTCCTACGTTATTAATAGTAAGGTAGCTATACTATCTATTGCTAAGACTATCCTATGTACTTTTCTACCGGGTAGTATAAGCACTCGCTTACTAGCTACCGGGGATTTCCCGTCCGCACATAGTAGCTTTGTTAACTAACGGTCTTCTTATACGTTCTCTATAGCTATAGCTATTACTAGTATGCTTTTAGTAAGCTCCTATCCGGTATAAGGTTTACCTATCCTTTTAACCCCTTAGTTACGATAGCAAAGTCCTACATAGTTTGTTTTAATACTCGCTCCGGAATGCATCCTATAAATCTAGCGCGCGTGTTTCTATTAGTAGCGGTAACCGTCCCTTTCTAGGTACTATTATCGTAGTTCCTACTCTCTAGTTAAGCCTTTCTTTCCTAGATCCTACTAAGGGTTATTCCCTAGATGTCCTTCTACAACTAGGAACGGCACTTTATGCACAATTCCACCGAGATGAACTCGTACGGATTTGTAAACGCCTACAAACTTTCCGCTACCTATAGCTCCTTATAGGCGGATTTGTACTCCTAGTTAAACAGGGAGTCTAAGGCGGTTTGTAGTAGCGTGTGTTATTAAATAGCACTCCGCTCCGCTATTAAGAATCGCTTCTACTTCCCTTTTTCTCTACCCTATCTTTACTAGTACTCTAGGGCTCTCTACTATTAGAAAGTCTTCCTATAAGGCGGATAAATCATATTAGTTTACGCTATCCTATTCCCCTAGATCTTCGGAGTTATAGCTATTTTTACCCGCTACAACTACTCTACATCGAACTAACTTATAGTTTTTTCCGTTTAAATAGACTATTAAAGTCTCTTCTACTATTCTAACCACCTAGGCATTATTCACGCGGGCCTCTAGTATTACCTCCGTCGCTCCGGTTACCTTATCCTTTGCTTTGTAGTAAGGGTTTAGGATGCAATTATAGAACAGTTTAGACACAGCTAGCGCTACACCTATAAAGTTAGAAAGGGGAAGCGTCACGTTAGTGTTAAGTATCGCGTTCTTAAACACTTCCTCTAGGTTTACATCTAGAGCAATTTGTCTATCTAGCCGACGGGTTCTTAGCTTACCTCTCCGGGTTTAGACCTTTAACAATGTTAGCGGGACTACCGGTCGTATTTCTTCTACGTTAGTGTCGACCTCTATAGGAAATAGTACCGAGCTGCTAATTTAGGGCTCTACCGGTAGAGTCCCCTGTGTTAATAGCTTATCCTCCTTATCTACTATAGGCTACACGTACTATCCGCTCCTAACACTCTTAGCCGTAGGTAGACTAGCTTCTAGCTAAGCTCGCTACTTCATTCTAGGTTTTATTACCCGGTAATCCTTCTAATTTAGGGCCGGCGTCTATCTTTTATAACTTAGATCCTTAGAAGATCGCGTAGCGCGAACCTCTACAAAGAATTCCGGCCTATTAGTTTAGACATTATCCTCCTTATTAGTATCTTCCTCTATTTAAACAAAGTTTGCTATTATAGTTTAAGTGGTTATACCCTATGCTATAGGCTTTCCTTAGTTCTAGATAGCTGCCTGTTTCTTCTTATAATAGCGGTCGAGCTGTTAGTACACCTATTAGTAATAAGATAACTTGTTTACGTTTAAAAGTCGAAATTTATCTCCTTAGGAGCCGTTTAGGCCTATTGCTTTATAGCCTAGTAGGGTAAAATGCATTTGTCCTCCTTAGTAGAGCTTATCTACCCTAGGGCATTCCCGCATCTAATGCCTATCTTTCTTACAGAAGTTATAAAGAGTAGATGCTATACCGGTTACGGTAGCGTACGCTACCCTAATATACTAAGTTCTAGGATTAGCTCCGCTAGGTTTTGCTGCCTAACCTGTTTAGCTTTAATAAGCTCCTTGTGTAGGAGCCTGTTCTAGGGCTATTAGCGGCTTCTAGCTAGGAGCCGTTCCCTAGATACAACCTAGATTCCCTTCCTACTACGCAAGTTTTAACACGTTAACGGATAGGTTGCTAAACACCTTTGTTAGTTCCTCTGTAGCCTTTGTGCTTAGCTCTTACATTTTCAGTAGACTAGGGTCTAACGTTATAGTTAAGAAGGTGCTTTAGAGGGCTAGGTATAGCTCCTTTAGAATGGGTTCTATGCTAAGCTTTACTAAAGGTTCGTACCTTAAAATCGTATTATTAGGCTATAGACAATCCTGTACGGCTACTTACAAGTCTAGGTAGAAAACCGCTTGTTCATAGATACCCTTAAAGTCCTAAAAGCTTTTAGGATTGTTAACTTAGAGCTTTATCTTATTAATGACCTTAATGCTTATAACGTCTAGTAAGCCATAGAGGAACTAAAGCCTACAAGTCATGTTGTTAAGCTACCTACTTAAGAGGCGAGCTGTAATAGTCTTATACTATTGGTAATAACCGTGTAGGCTGTCTTTTGTAGTTCTCTTAACCAACTTTAAGGCTTAAAGGAAACCGCGAGAGTTTAGAATCCGATTAGAGTTAGCATCCTTATATTCTTTTAGAAGCTTCTTCTTAAAGCCCTCCTAGTTACGAGCAATGTATGCTGTTAAGGTCTTCACATATCCGCTAAGACTTAGTAAATAGTATACCGCTACCTTATAGACGTAGTCTAGATTAACAACCGCATAGTCTATGCAAAGTTCTTCCTATAACTTAATGAATTAAGTTACATTCAAGCTAGTGAACAGCGGAGCGCCTCCCTATCTAGGGCTTAGCAAAGCAGATATGCTACAAATAGAGCCGCTTAGAACAACTATAGTTAGGGTTACTAAAGTAGGTAGAACGGTCCTACCTACCTTAACTAAAACTAGAGGATTGTTAGCTCTAGTTAGGCTTGCCTTAGGAACAACTCCTACCGCTTTATTGTAGCCTACTAAAGTAGTACTACCGCTCTAAGTCCTCTTTTACGGGCTACTAAAGGTGGTTCTAAACAGTTTAGATAATATCTCTTTCTTCTTATTCTTTTAGGCTTTATAAGGTAGAAAGCTACTATTTCTCTACCTCTTTCTGTTTTCTTTCCTTAGTAAAACCTTCCTGTTTATATACTAGTTCCGGCCCTATTAATCTTCTAGGAGTTTTTTAGCATTTTAGGACCGGCTGTTCTAAAAGTGGATCCTTGTTCCTAGCTTTAAGGTAAGTATGTAGGGGTACTTAACCTAAAGATAAGCATGTAGGGGTACTTAGTCTAAAGATAAGCATGTAGGGGCTCTCTAGCTTGTAGGGTCTAGGCCTAGGGACCTTAGAAATGAATGCCTTAGAAGGAGAGCGAAATTACCTGTTTCTAACAATAGCACCCTTGTCTAGAAAGGTAAGAAGTATTACTAGGGAACAACTACGTATTCTAGAAATTAGAGATAGTAGAATCAGAAACTGTTCCCT
This sequence comes from Cryomyces minteri, assembly GCA_005059845.1. NCBI lineage: Eukaryota > Fungi > Ascomycota > Dothideomycetes > Cryomyces > Cryomyces minteri. The sequence continues at coordinate 2,588 of NAJN01000474.1, read as the reverse complement.
CGCAAAAAGCTAAAGGAACCAAACACAGCGCACACTCCTTAGCGCCCCATTCTTCCTACGTTACCCAGTCAATCGGTTAGCCTAATGATCAGTCGCTCCCCCTAGGCCTCAATCTCCTGCTAACACTAGCGCCCAAATTTTCCCTCCCCTCCCCCAAGCCCGCAACTCCGCCAGCAACCGTCATCCGTACGCTGCGCTTCGTCGGCAACTTGCTATTGATCTGCGAAGCGGAGAGAAGATTAGCTGTTGTGTTGGTGTTCTGCCTCTTCAAAGCCGGTGGCGCGGCTGCTAAGGATGTGTCTCTGCTGCTATTGCTCCCGTTGGTCGCACCTGAAGTGATCGTGGTCAAAGGGACGTCTGGAGACGGGATAGAAAGAGTCGTTGGGAGGATGTTGAGATCGATTTCTTTGAGGCCGTTGCTGGCGCTGCTCACGGGACGCACCGGGTCAACAGGCGTCTTCAGGCCGGCTTCTGTTGTACCGCTAAGAGCGAGGCTGGGGATAGACACAGGCGCGTCGGTGAAAACCATCGCTTTACTTGGGCTCGCCTTGCTGGGGCTGCTCCTGCCTTTGGCTGGGCTCCTCGTGATCTCCTCGCCGCGAAGTCTAGAGAGAATTCGGCCGTGGTCGTCAGTGCGTGGAAGAGCAGTTGGGTAGGTGTACACCGCTTTCAGCGGCGTTTCGCCCGTCGCCGTGTACTCGGTGATGTCAGTCGAGGCAATGATTTCGCGGAGGTCGCGTAGAGGCGCACGGATGCCGCCGTCGGCCGATAGATTCGTAAGAGTAGCCTGAAGGTTCTCAGTGCACCTTCGCATATCGGAGTCGAGGGTGCGAACGCGGTCGTTGGAAGTGAGGAAGTGAGGACTAATGCTAGTGTAGCTCTCGTGCATGTTAGCTGCGAGGTGCGAGAGCGAGTTCGTGTGAGCGGTGTGATGGGTGTTGTTCTGTTCGCGGACGCGGGATACGATCTCATCGAGGGCAACGAGTTGGGTGTCCATGTGCGCCATTTGCGCATCGACGATGCGGACGGTCTCATCGTGTATAGAGGTCGTGGTGCGAGTGATGGATACCGTGTGGTCGTTAGCAGCAGTCCAGTCTGCCTTTATTTTCGACTTCACAGAATCGCGAGATTTGAGCACGGAGTCGACTAGGGATGTGCTGTTCGCGGTCCACTTGTCTGTCAAGTGAATGTAGTTCTCTTGCTCCTTGCCATAAGTCGCTTGCGACATCGAGAGATCTCGTTCGACTGAGTGTAGTTTGTCAGCTATCCTCTTCTCCTGCGTTTCTGCGCTTCCGTGGATAAGTGATGTGATCTCGAGGAGAAGCCTTTCGCGGTCCACGGCAGCCTTCTGCTTTTCCTCATCAACGACTTGAGAGATTCGTATCTGTGCATCTCGATTGGCACCGAGGAGTGCCGCGTCTGCTTGAACCATGTATCGTCGCATACGATCCGCCTCAGCTTGCTGCTCATTCATACGCCTGACCAAGTCGTCGAAGGTATTTTTAAAGTCCTTGCCTAATAAGCTGTACGAGGAATGGAGCTGCATTGTCACTGGTCAGCGATTAGGTCCTTCCATCGTCATAAAATACTTGTTCCTACCTGCGTGTGGAATGCCCCCAGCTCCGCCGCGATGCCCGCTGATATCCTCTGTGCAGCCACGGATAAGTCGTTCAAGCCAGTGCCTACTCGTTCTTTGACATCCTCACGAAGAGCCTTGATCTCCTCGAGTACCTCGTTCATGTCATCCTTAGCTTTTGCCGTCTGCAAATTCACCTCCTTTGCGCTCTTGTCAAATGCCTCAACTTTGTCCTGTAGAAACGACTGCGACGCTTCAAGCTTATGGAGCTCGTCTTGTACGAACCCTTGCATGCGTGAGGAAAGAGATGTCACCAAGTTTGACTGCTGGGACTGTAGAGCGTGCAGACAGTCGTCAACCGTTCGTGTGGTGTCCGACACTTGAGCCTGCGAAGAGGTCCATTTTCTGCGGTTGTGGGATTGCAGATCGGATCTCCGACGCAGCTTCGAGTGTAAGCCTCCAATGTCGTTAGTTGTTCGTCCCAAAGTGGATATCAGATTCTCCCCAATGCCCATAAGAGCCTCCTCCGTGATTTGATGGGCTTTTAGCAACTCCGTTTCTTCGGCTAAGCTCTGTCTTGTGTGTGCAAGAACCACTTCCGTCTTCTCTAGAACCGACTTTGTGCCGTCAAGGATCATTTTAGTTGCTTCGTTATCCCTTTTCAGGTGGTTGAAATTACTGGTGAGGGAGAAGAGCTCCTGGACCTTGTTCCGTAGGTTCGTCTCTATCGTCTCAATCCGATCCTTTTGCTCTTCGCTGAGAATGCGTCTGGACTCGCTCTCTGTAGTAATCTCTTCATAGCTCTCTGCAGTAAGATAAACGCCGTTGCGCTGCCTGGTAGCTATGAGCTCGCTCTTCAGCTTCTCAATCTCAGCTGTGAATTCCTTGAGCAGAGTTTTCTTCGAAACCATTTGATTCACTTGAGGTTTGTTCCGAATGTTTTTGGCCCGGAAAGCGTAGTCCAAAGTGGATATTGTTTCTTCTAGGTTGCTCTTTGCTGGAGAAAGTGTAG
>NAJN01000473.1:0-22216 GCA_005059845.1 Cryomyces minteri | reverse complement strand
ACAACTATCGTGGATACGCTACCTCCGTGATTCGCGATCCACTAGGCTCGTGGAACGCTTCTTCTGGTAGTGCAATTAATGGCAGTCGACAGCACCGATCTGGTATGGTGGACGCCTCGTCGTTCGAAATGCTTGATACTGAAGAGGCTGTGCTCCGATGCCTTGACCTGATTGATATGGATGACAGTCCGTATCCACCAGAGTTCAACATGAGACTTGCAGGCGGGGCAACCATGTTGTCTCTAGCATGCGCGTCCGGGTTCAATCGCATCGCTGCTGGCCTTCTCGCTCGTGGGGCGATGCCTGATATGAGAGATCGGGGCGGCTACACGCCTCTGATGATTGCGTCTATGAATGGACATTCCCACATTGTTCGACTCTTGATACTGAAAGGCGCGGATCCCACTACACGAAGCCTCAGAGGCTATACTGCAGCAGACTTGACCCAATCTTTGGAGATCTTCACCATCCTCGGACGTGTTCAGAACCATGCGCGTAGCTTCAGTGCTGGACGTCCAACCATCCGCGGTCGACCGAACAGTGCCACATCACTGAAGTCGCTCTGGGATCCCAGCGAGGCCAGCGATTATTCTTCGGAGCAAGATGAGATTGACGAGTCTGCTCAGCATCGGATCAGAGGCGGTGAAGACGGCATGCCAGCATCGGAGCAGGTATGGACGCACTCGAGACGCGACAGCGGACTCGCCCTTCCCCAAGGCGCACATGTCGTTGTACCACCATCGTTACCTGAAACATCAGATCTCACAGCACCCGCTGCTGCAATGCTTGCTTGGAGAGACCAGCTGGCCGCACAGATTCAATACTTCCAGCAGAACGTGAACTGGCATATTCCAAACTTCCAGCTTCCAGTCCTCCCACCCCTTCCGAATATGCCAGACTACCAGAACTCGCCAATGGTACGACGCATAAGCTCTCTCGTCCCGCACCGGATGCCGTCCACATCAGGTCCTCCGGCAAATGAAGCCCCCAACACCAATACGGAGTCTCGCTTTTGGGACATATTCTCTGGTCCAGCAGCAGCTCCACCAGCATACGACGAGATCTTTCCGGAGAAAGGGGCAGACAGCTCTGACGTCAAAGAGCAGTCTCACCTTCAAGCCGCAGCCGAAGCCCTCATGGACCAAAAGTGCATAGAGGTGTTTGACAACATCCAGAGCGAAGGACAGTCTTCCAGTAGTAAAGACCACAAGGACTACTCAGAAGTCACAACTGAAACCACGGAAGAGCAGCAGGCGCAACTCATCTCTACACAAAGTCGACAAGTAAAGGAGATCCAGAGCGATTTGCATTCGTGGATGTTCTGGGTAAGCACGCGTCCCAACAGTCGCAGAAGAAGCCTCGACTAATCCATCACAACAGATTCCCCTCCTCCTGGTCTTCGTCATTCTCACCTTCCAGAACCTCTTCCCGGGATTCTTCACGCACGTTGTAAATACCACATCCTCCTTACGCAGCCGCCTCACACAGCGCTTCGCCATTCGGGCATAGTCAACTGTAACACGTCCAACCAGTCCCTTCGTCCTACCAACAAGCGCTTAGTACGTGGTTCGGAGTTTGGAGGAATGTTATGGAAACGGAGAAATTCCTAGGAACGAGCGAGCGAGCGAAGCGTAGGCGCAAAAGCGGTCTCATTGGATTACACAGCGACCGTGGGGCATAGATTAAGGAAGTCCTGTCTGTCTGTCTGTCTGCCTTGGAAAAGACTATTAAACATCGTGTCACTTTCTCTTTGTACAGGAACTACGGGGGCCCTCTTGGTCGGATAGATCCGCGTTAGTGTAACACAAACTGTCTCCTCGAAACATCATCGTTTAGCTTCTGACATGCTGCTCTTGGCCAGGGAGTAACAAGGGAAGTGGACCGGTTTGTCGATGCTGGTGATATCCGCTAAGTCTTGGCAATCCTTTGGAGATGAAGGCGGTTGAAGCGACTCGAAGAACGTTTGCTCAGTGTGTCACGTGGTATGGGAAGATCAGGGCATCGCTTACGCGAGAACGACAGTGTGCGAGGTATACATGGCGAGTTCGCAGCTGTTACACGGTACGGTTGTCTAGGGATGCAGTTTCCATCATCCTTCCAGCCGGAGCTGGGACTGCCTCAGGCCATCACAAGCGAGAGTTCTCAATGTCAATCAACGCTGACGCCAAGACCCCCCTCGCGACCAACCACTTTTGCAGAGACCGTGGAGTGGCCAAGACATCGCCAACCCTGAGGTCTGCCTTGCAACAATAAGTCGTATGTCGTTTCAGCCTCGCGAGTAGTTGTGTTTGACTGTATGTTCTGCTACTATCCATTCAAACAATGTCTCCTGATGTGCTGACGCATAACACAATCGCTCGCTTCTTTTTCTGCATTCTCTATCGTACCTTGTTTCGCAGACATGTTTGAGAGTCATCGTCTTGACAGTGTGCCGCAGCAGAAGCAACAACCTATCCCGTCGAGCACTCTCGATATCTCTGTATGCCTCGTCCGGTGTCGCCGATTCGTGGCTCCGCGGTATGCTGAGTGACTCGGCGTTCCTCGGACAGAGCCACTGAAAGCTGCCTTGCGTCTTGAATCCTGAGACTGGTATATCTGTTGTGAACTCCGATAGATGGCAAGATGCCGAAAAGACCATCACCTACCTTCGATATTGCGAAAGAGCCTGGAGATCAAATGGGTAACTACAGTAAGGACATCGTACGCCAAGCAAGTGAGAGTTATAGCTGACTGATGGTAGTTGATGGAAGCGTCTGGTACTATGCTCCTAACAAGGTGGCACCTATCATATTTGCTGCACTCTTCTTTATCTCGGGTGTCATTCACATCATCCAGACATGGTGAGGGCTGTCACTCCTTGCTCTTTATACACTAACCACTGATCATCGTACAGGCACTACAAGAGCTGGAAAACAACATTCCTGATGCCGCTGGCGTCGCTTCTCATGATGGCTGGGTTCATTGCTCGCGAAGTGAGCGCCTACAACATACAAGATGTTGGGCTCCTCATCATCAGCACCGTGATGCTGCTGTCCGGACCGTAAGCTCCCCTATATCACCATGCTTTCTCTAGTGAGGCTGACATGAGCGATTTAGTCCTGTCTTTGCTGGAGCCAACTATTTCCTGCTTGGACATGCCCTGTACTACATCCCCTATCTTTCACCCATCCACCCGGGCCGCGTGGTCACGACCTTCGTCGGTTTCGACCTGATCATCGAGACACTCATTGGTACTGGAGCTTCCCGGATGGTCAATTTCAAGCTCTCTGCCAAAGACCGAAACGTCGGGGCCGACTTGGTCAAATCCGCACTCATACTACAAGCAGTTTCCTTCGCATTCTTCGTCAGCATCGCCGTTGCGTTCCACCTGCGTGCACAGAGAGCCGGCGTCATGAACAAGAAGATGCGTGCCGTTCTTACCACCCTCTGCGTTAGTTCAGCGTTGATATTCGTCCGCTGCATCTACCGCATCGTCGAGTTCTTCGAGGGCTACACTGGCACGCTATACTCGCACGAATCGTACTTCTGGGTCTTCGAAGCATCGTTGATGCTCTTAGTCTCAGTCCTCTTCAATTTCTGGCACCCAGGCCGCTTTTTGCCACGCTCGAACAAGATCTACCTCTCGAAAGACGGCATCACTGAGCTGCGAGGGCCTGGGTGGGCAGATCGGCGGCACTGGCTCGTCTCTGTCTTCGATCCTTTCGATTTGTACGGCATCTTCACCGGCAGGGATAGGAGGCAGGACTTCTGGAACTAGGATCCTGCTCAGTACGAAAAACGGGCCGCGCAAGCCCGGCCTGGTTGTACAGCAAGCGGTGTCCGTCCCGCGTATTGGCGCATTCTAGACCCTTTTCATTTGTACGGTTGTGATGGATTGTATGCACGTCTGTTCAGGAAGTTGTGGAAGGGTAGAGCTACTGATGCGACGTCGCCACAGTCGGTTCCAGCAACACCAAACACGTCTGACGCTGGAGAAGGGGTCCGTGAGAAGCACAACCATACTCGAGTCGTTGAGGATGTAGTTTGATGGTCTGAGGTTTACGGTCGTGGCAATTTCTTCGCGTATTCCTCACGTCGCGGTCCGACTCCTTGAATCCGTTCATGTCTCCCGTTCGTTCGTTGTATACACTTTGTTCTCGATCCGCAGTCGCTACGGACGTTGAACCAACAGTTTCATGGCTCTCGTGCCCTAAGCTCGTTGTCTCGAAGACCGGTTCTACGTCTCGTTTCGAACCAACACATAAAATAAGGTGCATGGCTGAGTAGGCTTTTTGTTCTGCCTCGAACTGCCAGCCCAACAAATCGAAACCGTCGCTGTTACTACCAGTGTCTCGTTTCCAACAACAAGAGACATTTGAGCTTCCCCTTCTCATGTCCGAAACATTGTCTCGGCATCCACACCTCTAGACGATATCATGTTGATGATCTCGCTCCGCTTCCCCCATGCACACCATCCTTCCTTCACCCACCGCCTCGTCCTGGTTTCTCGAACACCAGTTCCGCAGAAGAAAGCCATCCCTACGAAGCATCCACGTTCTCAACACGCACGCGCCATCCACAACTCGCTGTTCTCCACGCCTCGTCACGCAGGAGATCGCCGTGTTTCACAGCAGCTGCTCGTCCAGCGAGACCCGCAACGCTTACCTCTCCCCACTCAACCATTCGTTCCCTCAAACACCAAGCAAAAATCATATTTCCAGTCATCACACCCTCCCAAATCACACCATGCACCTCCCACTCCTCGCGCCTAGCCCGCTCACCCGCCGTTACAACGCTAGCGCCAGCACCAGCACCAATACCAGCATCAGCACGACCGCCGATACCAGCTTCTCAGGCAACACCGTCCTCATATTGGCCTTTGCCGCCAGCGCCCTCGTCCTCGTCGTCATCTTCGTCGTCCTCGGCTGCTGCATCCGCGCCGCCACAGCCCCAGCGGTCAAAGCACCCGGCTCCAGCTCCGTCGTGCCAGCAGGCCGCCGCCGCGGCCGCAAAGCTGCGAGATCCTCCCAGCTCAACGACCAAGGCGCCAGCGGCATCGGACTCGACCGACTCCGCCTGGCCCCGCCTGTCACTGCTCCTGCTCCTGCACATCTCCACACCGCCCGCGCAGCCTTTCATGCGGGCACGAATGATTTCGCGCTCCCGTTTGCGCGTTCGAGTGCGACAGCGCCGGCGCACAGGGTGCTGACGCCGCCGCTGCCGTCGCCGGTGCGGAGGGAGCCGCGAAGCCACTTCTCGTGGTCGACGGCCGAGTCGTTTGCGTCCCGGCATGGTGCTGGTGTTGGCGTCGGTGCTGGAAAGGCGGGCGGAGGACGTGCGGGAGGCAGGGGGGTTGGGTGGGCGCTGTAGGCTGGTCCTTGTTGGGATGGTCGCATTGTGGGTGCATGTCGCACACCCGTGTCTTGGCCTTGCTGGAAAGGCGCACTGGTTTAGCTGATGGAGATTCTGACGGGTCGAGATGGAGAGGCGTTGAGTCGTACGACAGTGTCTCTTGCGCTCCCGCCTCGCACGGGTTGCGGTGATGCGAGTCCCTCACAGCCGCAAAGGCAGAGCAGAGGTTGGCTTTCGATGGAGAGATCAGTAGAAACATTCGGAAGTCGTATCCAGGCGTCTTCGAAGTTCTTCCAAAAGTGGACGTGAGAACTCCATCGGCTACGATGGACCCGTGGCACTCAGGAAAACAGGACGTTCTCTGTCGATGATAGCGTGCCGCACCTTGAGCGGATTACAACCAACACAGATGACGGAGCTGTTTCAGCACAGTGTGTTCTTCTCGAATGACGACCGGTTCAAGAGCAGACTGGAGGTAGACTATGGGAGCGCTGTCCTAATGGAAAGACAAACGATTCGAATGACGAATATTTGAGAATTCTCGTTCAACCGTGAAGGCTTTGTTTGCAAAGGCAGGCATTCTGTTCAGTGTTTAATCTTCAACCCGACGTCGATTGATTACTTGATATGGCATGATACAACGTGATGTACAAATGCAGAGCGAGAGTGAGAGCGCATGGCGTGGCTGTTGTGGAATTGAAGTTAGGGGCTGGGATACATAGACTCCGGCACTGGGAATTGCGAAGTTGAGTTGCTGTACAGACTATGATTTGTGAAATTGAAGACTGGGGAAAGTGAAGTTGGGACCAGGTTTTGTTGAGGTAGGAGGAGGAGGTACTCTCCGAGTTAAGAGTGAAGTGAAGTTTGGAGACTGGGAAAAGTGAAATTGAAGACCGGGAAAATGGAGACTGGGAAAAGTAAAATCGGAGACTGGGAAAAGAAGACTGGGAAAAGAAGACTGGGAAAAGAAGACTGGGAAAAGAAGACTGGGAAAAGAAGACTGGGAAAAGAAGACTGGGAAAAGAAGACTGGGAAAAGAAGACTGGGAAAAGAAGACTAGGAAAAGAAGACTGGGAAAAGTGAAACTAGAGACCGGGAAAAGCGAAGTTAAGAGACCAGAGTGAAGAGTCAAGAGTAAAATGAAACTGAGTAGCTGGGAAAAGTGAAAATGGAGACTAGGATTCGCGAACCTGGGAGTTGATATCCGCGAGGGTCAAGAACGGAGAGTCGAGGAACGAGGAGTCGAGAAAACGAGACTGAGCTACTGTAAACAACTTTCACCCTGTAGTCGCGATTGGTAGGTAGGTAGAAAGGCAAACGGCTCAGTCAGTACCTTCCAGGCGGGTGGCACCATGCGATTGAAGCCGGGGGCGTACGACTCAAAGCTTGCGAGAAGTTTGTGACCTTCTACAGGAGATCATGTTTTGCACGAGCCTCGTACTGCATGCCACATACCCCAGTATTGTCGCTAGATACCGGCAGTACCGCATTATAGAATTGCCATTGGCAGCTTACAGCTCCCTCCACCCCACCCACGCAGCCACTGGGGACCTAAGGCCGAAACCTGGAGGGAGACTAGGGAGACTGTATGCGCAAAGGACCGCTCCAAACGCCTTTCAAAGCAGAAAGCATTATATAGAGAAGACGAAAATTGCATTGTGCACCACCTGTATTGGGCCATACGCAGCTATAGTGCTAGGTTGTAAGTGTAGTCGTCTTCCATGTTCTGGGCAACCCATAAGACGACGGAGCTAGACGGAACAGTCAGCGATCGATTCGTTTCGTGACCAGATAGAACTCGTGTCCACACACCTCAGCATAATCAAAGCGTTTGCGACGACGTTTGCAACGCCAAACCATAGCGTAGGAAACGGGTATTCAGGAACAACATATTTGAGCACCATGACCGTCTGTTCCAAGAATCAGCACAACTTTGAGCACTCTCTCTTCATGATCCGCCGTCTGGAGGAGTTTGTGTGCACATACCACACTCCCAGCCAACCCTCCCGCCATCAACGCAAAGCCCAAAAACAGCACCAGCCGCGCTTTCCACGCAACCCCATTCCCACTATAACTGTAGCTATCCGCGCTCAACCTGCTCTTGTCGATGCTATTGATCACGAGCATGCCCAACGCGGAGCAGATGCCCGGCACCCAGTCGACGAAATTGACGTGCACGTCTGAGCCATTGCGTGCGGAGCGGGAGAAGGTGGCGGCGTCGACGAAGAAGAAGAATCCAAGGGAGAACTGGCAGGGGTATTAGAACTCTGCAGAGACGGAGGAGGGAAGCTAGGCGCGGCGTACCAGGGCGCCTGCTGCGTACACGCCGAATGTACGCGTGTTCGCACTGTTCATCCACTCCGGTTTGGGGAATCGGAAGAGTCTGTGGCTGGACATGGTGGAGTCTTAGGGTCTGGAGGGTAGAGGTAGTTCGTGTAGGCTATGATGTTTGAAGGTGTCTGGCGTGGATAGACGTTGGCGCTGAAGATGCCCTCCGGGAACGTTCTTCCCGACGCCGATGCGGCTCAGATAAACGTTAGGGAGCAAGAGAGCGCACGTGCTCTATGTTTAGGCAGTAGTATTCTCTGTTGCAAATGATTAGGGAAATGGGGTCCAAACCCACCAAAAAACACGCTTTTTCCCCGTTCCGCACCAACAACTAGCATTTTTGACCTTTTTAGCCACCTCACGGCTAAATGAAGCCGTTACTTTGTATGTAGATAGCTAGATAAGCATGATAAGAGGTGTAATAAGTAGTGCTAACGTTTGTATCTCACCTAGAGGCTCTAGCTACTTTACCTCCTTAACGTGTGTTATCTCTCTTGTACGGCCCTTTATTACGTGTATAGCACCGCCGCGGATACTATAGAAGATGGAGGATGATATTGTCTTTAAATTAAAGCTTAGGAAGCTACCGTACAACGTAGTAAAGAGGTATCTAGAGGTAAAGAAGAGCGTAATCTATCGAATACGTTAGTCTCTAGAAGATTACGGCACTATACAACCGCCTTTAATAAAGCGGATAGGACAACCGCTACTTCTCGACGTAGCTAGATAGGACTATCTAGTAGAGCTACTAGTAGCAAAATTAACGGCGTACCTAGACAAGATTTAGTATTTGTTACTCTTTAATCTAGATATCTACCTATTACTTGTAACAATCTCGCGTGTAATTAAGCGCGCTAAGTATATAAAAAAGGTAGTTCTACGGATTACGGCCTAAAGAGACGAATATCTTTGTAACCGCTATTTTAAAGGGCTAGCTATGCTAAAAGCAAGCTAGTGCGTATTTGTAGATAAGTTAGCCTATAATAAAAGAATGTTAGATTAGAAGTATAGATAGGCACTAGTTAGCTAGCCTTATATAGAGGTAAAGCTTCTAAAGAAATTAACACGCTAGAGTGTATTACCGGCGTATATAGTTAACGGCTACCTACCTAGAACTCTAGTTGTATAAGGAGTAGTTAATAGATTAATATTTAGATAGTAGCTTAAATAGCACGTTCTACCTTACTATAACAAGTATCTAAGGGCTAGATTAGTAGTTATAATAGATAACTATAAGACGTATTAATTAGAGGTATATATAGTACTTTATTACTTATAATAGTAGGATAGTAAGCTAATAGATAGAATAGGAAGTTACTAAGCTCTATTAACGCTATAAAGTCCTTCTAAAGTACCTACCGCCGTACTTGCTAGATTTTAATCCAATTAAAGCGTCCTTCTATCGTTTAAAGTAGTAGTTAAAGCGGTAGAACGCACTAGCGCTAACTCCTAGTAAAGAAGGATTTAATAATACGTTTAAAACGTTTCTATTTACTACGGTATAAGAGTTTAGGAAGGGTATAAATTACTAGAAGCTATTTACACACGTATTAGTACCGCTTAATTAGGTAGTAGAGAGAAGTAGCTACCTAAAAAGCTAGAGGATAAGGTAGAAAAGCTTTGTACATAGTTATTATTAACTTACTACTATCTATATTATATAAAGCCTTTTACTTCTAAGTATAGTAGCTTCTAGATACCCGTCTTCTTAATTCTAGCTACTTAAAGCTCTATAATTATAGCCTTTTTAACTATCTTAAAGTTCTAGCCTTCTTTAATAAGCACCTCTACTACGTCGCTAAAGTCTTCTTTAAATCGTAGATTCTCTTCTATAAGCTATTTGTAGTATCTCTCTAAAATCGTAGCTAGATCTACGCTTATATTACTTAGTAAGGGACTACTCTATAGTAGAGAAGATAGCCTATGTTTAAGCTAAGAAGGAGGATAATAAGGCTAGTACGGCGGATACTAACACTACTACTAGTGCTAGTACTATAGCTACTACTAGTACTACGGCTACTACTAGTATAGAGGCTACTACTAGTATAGAGGTTACTACTACTAGTATAGAGGAGGGCTTTATAGTTAACTCTTACCTTTAGCTATTACCTCCTTCTTCTTTACGTTTATTCGATAAATGCGTTTAACTATAGTAGTAGACAGCTACGTAGTAGTTAACGGCCCTCCTAGATACTAAATCTTATCTATCTAATAGGTTATGTTACCTAACTTAATACCTAGATGCTCTTTACTAAAGATAATGTAGTACTTACTACTACCATAATACCGCTTATAGGTAAAGTTTTTAAGGATCTAGTTGTAGAGCCGCTACCGCTTACTATAGCTATCTTTCTATACTTATGTTACTAATCGTAGCTTCTTCTTCTTCTTTATTTTATCCTCCTTTAGTTAAAGCTCTAGAAGCTCCTATGTAGGTAAAGGCTAAGGCGTAGCTATAATAGCTTTAGAGATTAGTCCTTCTTAGCTATAAAACTAGGTAACTTGTACGTTAATAGTGATAGTAGGACGCTTAAGGCTATACTATAGACGTATAAGATCTAGGATCTTATACTAGTCTTCCTTCTTCTTAAGGTTAACGTCTATAACGTTTTTATTTAAGACCTAAGCTCTATTTACCGTGATTATTGCCCTTTGTAAGATCTACTCGCGCTAATAGCCTTGCTTTACTATATAGCTTAAGGCCTCTATAATACCGTATCTAAGGATAGTTCCCTACTAAGTTGTTTCTATATCTACCGCCTAGGTATTTGCTTTAAACTTCTTACTATTAAACTAGATAGTAACTACTAGCTTAAATAGTATAGGCTTTAGTAGTATAAGTAGTATAGGTGACTTTTTCTAACGTTTAGTAGTAGGTTCCTAGCTTAGATTAACAACCTCTAGACTTAGAAGACTCTCTATAATTGTTAGGACTATACCGGTTAATAATGCCTGTCTTAAAGCACGTGCAAAAGACTCCCGGTTTATGTGTAGAAGGTTTACGGCTTACATGCGCTCCGGACGATATTCCGGAGCGGGGTAGAGTAGTATAGATAGGATGCCCTTACATTAAGAGGAAGAGCATCGATTAGTTTCTATAGTACAATGCTATAGGCACTTTGTCGCGCGGTAGGCCGGCTACTACGCGCATAGATTACAGATACAATATCCTATTACCTATGTGACTATACAACGAGTATAGCTATCTTAATTGAAGCTATAAGCTACGTAGATTGTTATCCTACTAAGTTGCCCTAAAGCCCTAGAGCGGCGTAACAATTCTAATTGATTACACCCTTTAACGGGTAGTAGTACGGTAATTCGTAGTAATAGCAACGCACTAAGCGGGCTCCTATAAGACGGATCTCTTAGGGAGTCTTTCTCTAGACCCTATTGTAATACCGTTGCCCGCATAGCGTAACAACTACGATTAGCTAAGGGCTTACTAAGCGGAAGAGCTAAGGGCCTTTATAGCTAAAGAGGAGGAGTTAAAGAGAGACCTAGAGGTCCGCCGTTACCGCGAGTAGGTCGCAAGATTGCAACGGCTTCGCGATAAAGCAATACAAGATCCCTCTACGCTACCGGCGATAGAAGAGATAGATTCTAAGAACAAAGACAATTAGTTAGTAATAGGCCTAAAGCGGCGTAGGAGCAACGAAGCTACTACGGCCGAGCCCCGAGTAGGAATACCTGTTGGTATAGCTATTAAAGGGAAAGGCCCTAAGGCGTATTATAGCAAGTTAATACGCTATTATACGGACTTTGCCCGTATATGCGAGGTTGCCTTCCGCCTCTATTAAAAGAATAGCGATAGACAACGGGTGCTATACGCTACCTAATTCCTTAGGGGAGAACCTACCGACGCATAGGCGTAATATAAGTGGGAACACGGTGAGGACACCGCGAGCTAGGTGGAATTTAAGGAATTCCTCTTAGATCTAATCTAAGACCCTATAAACAGGGGGATTACGATGTTGTCGCGGTACTATAGCGTAACGTAGGGTTACTCCTAAAGCGTTTAAAACTTTGTCTTGTTTGTAGACTCTATAGAAGTAGAGTTACCCGGCCCTCCTCTAGCATAGGAACATTGGATATAATATCTAATCGCGAAGCTAAAGCTATTAATACGCAATTAGTTAGTTAGCTATTAGAACCTACCGGAGACAAGGGTAGGGATAATAGCGCTAGCCTACCGTATCGAAGACAATGTAGTAGTATGCCGTGAAGATGCCGCTCCGGTACCCTTTAATAGGAAAAATGTCCACTAAAAGGGACGGGACAATCACCCTCCTGTAACGGTAACTGTAGTAGAGACTACCTTTAGAAAGAAGTATAAAGGGAGAAGGTTAGACGCAAACCGCACTCCGGTCGTAAGCCGTAAAGGTACCGCGCCCCTCTTGTAGGAGGAGCGTGACCGGCGTAGGAATGCTAATTCCTACTATACCTACGGTAAGATAGGCTACTTCTCGGCGGACTATAGAAGCGGTACTACTACTACAGTTACGTCGAAAAAAGGGCTAGCCCGGTTAACTTAGCCTTAGTAGCTTTAGGCTATAATATAAGAGGCACATTAAAGAGGCTAATCATAACGGTTAGTCTACGTATAGCACGTGGGTAGTACACGGAGACGGTCCTACTAGATAGCGGAGCTAATCTAAACTTTATGTCACAAATGCTTGCGAAGTAAAGGGGATAGGATATTGATTATAGCTACGTAACGCCTATGTAGACCTTAGATAGTTACAGTTTCCCTACCTACGGGACAACCGGAGTAACTACAAGAGTTAAGGACTCTTAGTCTAATGTTAGGGAAGACAAGCTTACCTTTAAGATAGTAGAAATTGCTAGGTATTACGTCGTCCTAGGCCTTCTATAGTTACACGCTTATAACCTAGACATCGACTAGGCAAGCGGCACATAAGCGTATAGGGAGCGGCCTACACCCGTAAAGGACACGGTACTAGGCTATGAGCTTGTTTCCGCAAAAGCGTTATTAGGGTCGATATTAGCTAGGGAAAGAGCATTTAGCTTCTTTCTAACGTAATAGGTACGGGCTATAGCCTCTTCGTAATAGGCGGAGGTGTTACTAGGTACTACCTAGGTAGTTGACTTGCTAAAAGAATACGCTAAGTTTGTAGCTATATTCTCGGCTAAAGAAGCCGCGGCCTTACCGCCGTATAGACGCAAGGATCACGTAATAGAACCCACTAGCAAAGATCCACCTTATAAGCTAATCTATAATATGATAGAGAATGAGTTAAAAGTCCTAAGAGTATATCTCGAGGATAGCCTTACAAAGGGCTAGATTTGCAACTTAACTAGCCCCGTAGGTGCGCCTATACTGTTTATTCTAAAGAAGGACGGCTAATTGCGGCTTTACGTCAATTACCGGGGCTTAAATAAGGTAACGGTAAAGAACCGTTACCCGCTACCGCTAATTAGCGAGCTGTTAGATTAGCTGTCCGGGGTAAAGGTATTTACTAAGTTAGATATCCGAGATGCATATTATAGAATTTGCATTTGTAAAGGCAATAAATGGAAGACGGCATTTTGCACTTGCTACGGCTACTATGAATATACGGTTATGCCGTTTAGGCTAGCTAATGCGCCGGCGAGCTTCTAGGCCTATATTAACTAGTGTTTAATAGGCCTAATTAATATTACATGCGTGGTATTCCTAGATGATATACTTATCTATTTGGAAGACCCTATAGAGCACCTACGGCACGTAGTCGAAGTGCTTAAGAGGCTAAAGGACAACCACCTATACGCTAGTTTAGCAAGGTGCTAATTTAGCGTAGTAGAGGTAGAGTTCTTAGGATTTGTTATAGGCGCTAATGGAGTATCTATAGAGAAGAGTAGAGTGTAGACTATAGACGAATAGCTAGAGCCTACTACGTTTAGGAGAGTCTAAGTGTTCTTAGGCTTTACTAACTTCTACCGGCGGTTTATCCGCGGATACTCGCGCATTACATGCGGCCTAACGGATCTCTTACTAGAAAGTAAGAATAGGAAGAAAAAGGGGCCTTTTGTCTTCTTAGAGTTAGCTATAGAGTCCTTTTAGTAGCTAAAGGCTACCTTTACAACTACGCCGCTCTTAATCCATTTTAGTCCTAATAAGAGGTTACGTCTAGAAACGGATGTATCGGGCTTTACAATTGCCGGCATTATCTCGTAATAGGTGCGTAATAAGGCCGGGGTTGATAGCTAATAGCACCTAGTAGCCTTTTAGTCTAGGAAGATAGAGCCGGCCGAATAAAACTATAAGGCTTACGATGTAGAGCTTTTAGCAATTATAATGTGCCTACAGTACTAGCAGTATTACTTCGAGGGAGCGCGGTATACTATAGAGGTGTTAACTAACCACAATAACCTAAAGTACTTTATAACTACTAAGGAGCTTACCCGCTAGCAATCACGCTAGGTAGAAAAGCTTTTAGCGTATGATTTTGAAATCATATACCGGACTAGGAAAACCAATCCTACGGATAGACCCTCGAGACGTCCTAACTACGAGCCGTAAGGCATTAACGTAGCCGCGGGCATAACGCTACCTACTCTACAGATGAAATTGTAGGGGCGTACGGCGAGACATCTAGGAGGGATAAGTGTGAAAACTTATAGGTCTAATACGGGAGGCGCCTTAACGGCGCTATTACCCCGTAGTATAGGCGTAACCTACACGGCTAACTGTTAAGATAATAGGACTAATGCTATAGGTAACACTATGGATTAGGAGGACGACTATGTGTCTAGTTTAGCGCTAATGTAAAGCAGGCTATAAAAGGCCTAGAGAGGAGTGTAAAAGCTCTATCCTAGCTAGAGGAGTATTCCGTAGCGTAACACCTACGGAAGCCTAGCGGTACAAGGAGGTAAACACCTTCCTTACTAGTACTAGTAGTCTAGAACACCTCGTGCTACGGTGCTTTATAGCGTTAGCGGTAAGCACTAAAACAGCATATAAAGAACCTTTAGAGAGTCTCCTAGAGCTACTTCTCCGGATACAACAAAAGGACGCTTTTGTTACCGGAAAAAGCTAGTTAATAAACCGTCGGGGCATTCGCGCTAGATACACGCTACAATAGCGCATAGACCCCGTAGAACTATTACGCGTTAATGGAAAAGTATATGTCCTAGGGGACATAGCGGTAAGGTAGGAGCTACTACGTTTAAATCACAATAACCTATATGTAGGCCACTTTAGGCCCGTAAGGACTACGGAAGTAATGCGTAGAAAGTACTTTTAGCCTAGCCTAACTAAGGATGTTAAGGCATACGTGCGGGAATGCGACGTATGCTAAAGGATAAAGGTCCTACGTTACAAGCTATATAGCTAGTTACAGTTGCTACAGACTCCTACTAAGCTATAGTAAGACCTATTAATAGACTTTATCATAGGTCTTCCGCCGGCGGCGGACTAATAGGGAACCGTACACGATACAATATTAGTAGTCGTTAACAGGTATACAAAAATGTCGAGGTACATTCCCTATACAATAACAATCACGGCTAAATAGCTTACGGAGCTATAGGTCGATAAAATAGTAGTAGGCTACGGTACGCCTCGCTCTATTGTTATAGATAGAGGCTCGGTATTTACTAGTCGCTTTTAGTCTATCTTATGCTTCTACATAAAGGTAAGAAGACGGCTTAGCACCGCTTTCTATCCGCAAACGGATAGCTAGACAGAGCGTTAAAACCAGACGCTAGAGTACTATTTAAGGTGCTATATTAACTATAGGTAGGACGATTAGCTAAAGTGGTTACTATGCGCGTAGTATGCGTACAATAATAGTGTACACGTAATTACAAAGGTTTTACCGTTCTAGGCCCTATATAGTATAGCGCCGGAATTTGCTTAGGATGTTAAGGACAACATACCCGAGGGGGAGGCCCTAGCGGCCCGCAATAGAGCCGCTACCCTTTAAGAGGAGAGACTAGAACTAGAGTCTTAACTTCGACGAGTAGTTAAATAGTAGGCTAGGTACTATAACGATAAGCACACGCTATGCACCTTTGTAGTAGATAACCTAGTGCTACTGTCTTTAAAGCACATCTAAATAAAGCGGCCTAAGAAGAAGTTAGACTACCGTATGCTTAGACCATTCGCGATAACGGTAGCTATAGGCAAGTAAGCATATAAACTTAACTTACTAGATTCCTACAAGGTAATTCACCTAGTATTCCACGTTTCCCTACTTAAAAAGTACCGTAAGCGGAGCGGCGAAGACCCGCTAGCTCCGGAGGAAGTAGAAGGGGAATTACAATAGGAAGTCTAGAAGGTCCTAGATTACAAGAAGGTTAAGGGCAAAAGAAGCTACTTAATCCGTTAGACTAGCTATTTGCCCGCGAATAATAGTTAGGAACCCCTTAAAGGCCTAGAAGGATGTACTAATATGATTAAAGAATACTATAGGAAGAATCCTTTAGCGCTACACTCTACTAACGGTAAACCCGCGGATAATCGTCGTAAATTAAGACGAACGCGTAGATAAACCTATGTTAGAATACTTTTTTTCTAGACTTCCCTAAGAAGAGATAGTAGGGTTTTAATAAGGTTCTAACAATCATCTTATATCGGGTAGAGCGACGCGTAAAAGGCAATTCTAAGGGTATCCTAGTTAAGGGTTACATTTAGGCTAGGATTAAGGTAAGAGAAGAGTATCTAGTTCCTATTTAAGCTCCTATAGGAGCACCGCGTAAGACGCGCAAAGCAAACGTAACCTAAAGCCTAGCTAAATTAATGGCCGAGAAGCTATGCCTTAGCGGTAACCTTAGCATTATTGTCTATGAAAACATTCTTATCGTCGCTACTAGGGCTACCTTTAGCCGTAGCTGCGGCCGTAGTATTCTTAGCATTACTATCGCTCTTAATGTCCTCTAAACCTAAGTTCTCTAAGTCTAAGTCCTTATAAATGCTATTAGTCTACGCAAAGTTAGCGGGATCTAAGCGGACTCTAATTAAACACTTACGTTAAAAACCATAACGGCGTAAATGCCCTTAATAGAGTCGTTAAGGTTCTCTAAGGTAGTTGGGATAGTAACTATTAGGGCATTACCCCTAAGGTTCCGGCGGGCACGCGCCTCCTTAGTAAGGTAGGCGTTAAGGAGGTTTAAGCGGCGGTATTAGAGGTTTTTTGCCCGGAGACTAGTCCGATCGCTTGTAAAGCAATTAGAGGCCTCTAGGACGAAATTAACGTCCTTAAAGTAGTTAGGGAAGATCTACTACATAGTTAGCCTACGTACCGCACCCGGAACCTAAGCGTACCTACCTTATTATAGCTCTACTTAATACGGCGGTATTAGCGGCACTTAGTGCCCTCTATTACGTAGAGTAGACCGGGGTAAGTGTACTACGCACGCGCGTAGCGCATGTAGTAAGGGCGGGTAAGGGTGCCTTAATTAAAGCGGCGAGGGGGTAAATCTAGCTTAGGGGTAAACGTTCTAGACACGCTAGCGGGTAGGCGCCCGGACGGCTTGTATACGCGCTTACTAGAAGATTTAGATAAGGGGGCTATGTTAATTGAAAAATTAGTTAGTAACGGTTAATGTAAGGTAGGTGCGCGGTAAAGGGGCGGTAATACTTAGAGGAAAGTAAACAAAGGAGGGACTCCTTATTTATATATCTTTATGCCTACCGCTCGCTAGGCACCTAAATCATAGAAGTGCTTCTACCGTATGTTAACACTAACTAAATAGGAAGTAAACATACGAAAGGGGAAATAGGTAGAACAACGCGCTTATTACCTACTATTTACCGCTACGAGCCGTAGTAAATGCGTAGTAGGGCGGCATTGCCTTAGTTACGCCTATCGCCGATCCAGAACTACTAAGCGCATATGAATCGAGGAGACTACGCTACTAGTCCGAGACAAGTTAGCGAGACGGACCGGGCAATTAACATAGCCGAGTGTAGATCCTTAAGGGCCGCTACTCTAGGAGCGTACATAGGCCGCCTAAGGACCGGCTACATTAACACCGTAGGGCCTATAGGGGTTCTAGTCCGTAGAACGGTCTCGAGGCGGGACCTTGCAAGGAGATAGAGCTAGGACACATTAGTAGGCTTCTTAACGGTCGAGGTGTAGAATGTTAGTCACCTAGCTACCCCTTAGGGGGTTAGCCGTGTCACGAGCTATAGGCAGATGGTTGGCTCGTAAGGCACAGAGCTGTGTTCATACTATAGAGCCTATGTAGTTGACTAGACGTTGCTCGAGGAAAGAAGGTAAACGGGTACGCGCACCCAAAATCCACATACATAGCACTAAGGCTAGCCCTGATCAGGGTAAGTACGCTCAGTTGCTCGCGTGAGCCCAACCCGTGACAGTAGGCCCTCCTTTAGGCCTAAGCTCCGCGAAGGCCTAATAGACCCGGCTTTTGAGGGTAACGGCGATGGAACTTGCGTAGTCTATCTTAGGCGTGCTCCAAGTACTCTGCAGGCTCCTATGAAGGGGCGTCGTAGCCGACCCACTTCACCAGATATCGTAGTCGTCCACCTCGTCCACAGACGCGTGAATCTAGCACTTCCTCAACCTCCCACTTAGCGTCTTCATCAAGTTCAACCGGGGGGCTTTAGGTGGGATGTGTCCTAGGTGGGCATCGGTAGAGACTGGATCGAGAAGCGACACATGAAAGATAGGATGACAACGCATGGTCACGGGGAGATCGAGTTCGTAAGCGTATGGACTAACCACCCGTTTGATAGTAAATCTACCTTAATGCTTCCAGTCAAGCTTCCGCGACGGCCGAAGAGTCCGTAGGTTACGGGCGTCAAGCTAGACCTGGTCTCCTACCTTGTAAGCAGGTGCTAGATGCCGATAGTCATTAGCATATCCTTCGTAGCGAGCTTGGGCTAACTGCATTTCGGACTTGAGATGACCGGGCATGTTCTCCATCTTGTCAGCGAAAGCATTAGCATCCATTGATGGGGGACTTCTAGTTGGTAGTCTAGGTTCAAAGCCGATCCTAGGGTGGAAACCATAGTTGGCATGGAACGGGGTAAAACCAGTAGACTCGGACAGCGCGTTGTTGCCAGCAAACTCAGCAAGGGGGAGCTAACGGCTCCAATCGTCTTGCAGGTAGCACACGTAAGCACGAAGGTACTGCTCTGCAACTGAATTGAGCCGCTCGGTTTAGCCATTAGTCTTAGGATAGTAAGCAGTGGACAGTCGAGGGTCGATGCCGAGTCGGGCGCAGAGCTTTAGCCAGAACTCCGAGGCAAACTGCGGACCTCGATTAGATACAACTGTACAAGGAAGACCGTGAAGCTGGTTGCTATACACCAAGATGTCATCGATGTATGCAGTACAGAAGATGTCGAGGTACTCGTGAAGTGTGTCGTTGATGTAGTGTTAGAAGGAGCTCGGCGCGTTAGCTAGTCCAAAAGGAAGTACCAAGTACTTAAAGAGTCCGTATCGGGTTCGGAAAGCGGTCTTCCATTCTTCGTTCTCTGCTATGCGAAGGCGGTTAAAGGCTGCGATAACGTCGAACTTGCTAAAGATGACGGCCTTGCTCATGCGATCTAGCGTTTCTTTGATTAGTGGTAGCGGGTACCGGTCTTTGACGGTGATTGCATTCAGCGCTCTGTAGTCTACGCAGAACCGCAGTCCCCCTCCAGGCTTTTTGACGAAGAGAACCGGTGACGCGGCTGGAGAGGAGCTTGCACGGATGAACCCCTTCTTAAGGTTGTCGTCCAGGTATTTCTTTAAGACTCGCAGTTCATTCTAAGACATGCCGTATAAGGGACCAAAGGTGGGTTCCTTGCCTTCTTGTAGCTTGATCTTGTGGTCGTAAGCACGACGCTCCGGGAGAGTATCTGCGTCGTGCCTGGAAAACACATCGAGTAGGTCATGGTACTCTTTAGGGACCTTTGTTGCTAGGTCGGTGACTTCTTTGGGAGACAAAGCCTTCTCGATATCTCTCATCGACACACTGAACATCAGCGATGACTTTTGTCGGGCAAGACGGGTGAAAGGCACAGCACCAATCGCACATACGTCAAGCTTCTTCATTAGGAGGGGAGATACAGGAGGGGTGTCGATTTTGATTGGAGGAGGACGCCGTTCGGGGACGTTAGTGATGCCCTAGATGCTCACACGGCAGCCTTTCTTGACACAGTTATGACGATAGTAGGCGGAGTCAAAGGTCAAGGTATTCTTCCTCTAGGAAATGGCTACGTCGTGTCTCTAAAGCCACTTGATCCCTAGTACTAGGGGATAGTGGCCAAGCTTGGTGACGAAGAATGCAGCGGGTTCTTAGTGCTTAGCGAGAGCGAGGTGGAGACGAGCTAGATGCGTGATAGAACCAGAAGCGATAAGTCGTCCATCAACCACCTCTAACATACGGGGGTGGCGGAGAGGTTCGAGAGTAAGCTGGTTGTTATGCGCGAATGATGAATCGATAAAGGCATATCCAGAGGCACTAGAGTCGATCAGAGCGTACGTCTTAGCGGTTGTCCGACCGTTCGATATCATGCATAAGATGACCATGTGACTTCCATCGAGCGACTCTTCTGCTAATGAACATGACGAGATCGAAACCTTCATTGCTAGTCCCTAATCGCGACTTAGACCAGAGACTCTGCGTTTTCCGCCTCTTCACTCTCTTGCCTTACCACTAGCGAGATCTCATTAATCCTCTAGGCTCGAGCTTCGGGTGTGTTCGGGCACGCGTTAGCGAAGTGGCCTGCTCCTCCATAGTAGATACAGAGTCCTTTCTTCATTCGTTAAGCTTTCTCTGCTGCCGAGAGAGGTCCCCGTCGACGATTGGCGGACAAGTCCATCGGGTTAGAGTCAGACACGCTTAAGGACGGTGCAATCGTTGAAGGTGCAGGGGTGTAGGAGGAGAAAGGAGCAGAAGAAGAGGTCTTAGGAAGGGAAACACGAGGGATAGACGGAGTGAAGGAAGGTTTGCGAGAAGTGACCATGACCGCCTTTCGTCTGTTTTCCAGCTTCTAGAGCAATGCCACACAGTCATCGAGCTTCTTAGGGACGTCGAAGCCGATCATGATGCTCCTTAACTCGTCGCACATCCCATCCATTAGGAAAGACTTCTGCGCTTCTTCGTTATACTCAGACTCAGGTGCAAGGCGTTGGAAGTCAGCTAGGTATTGGTGGAAGTCTCGGTTCGCTTGTTTGAGCTTGCGAAGCTCGCGTTGTGCCGTAGCTTTGCGGTTAGGATCCCAAAAGCACGTTCGAGTAGCTTTATCAAGTCTTCAACTAAGTCCAGGTCAACCTTAGACCCGGCTTTGATCCTAGGAAGAACCTGGTTCATCGCTAGACCTTCGAGACGGCTGATCGCGTAGATGACCTTGGACTTAGGCGTACTAAAGTGGTCTTCGTTCATCAACAGCTTCATCCTTAGCTGAGCAACGAAGGAAAGGAGCTGGTCCTTGTGGCCACTGTACTTCTCTGGGTCTAGGTGCTTTACTGATCGTGAGAGAGACGGGGGGTTTCAGACTTTGCGGATATAAGCTGGCGAAGGGTCTCGTTAACTGCGCGGAGGTTGCTGATCTCAAGCGATCGAGCGTCTACAAGCCCTTGCAGCTCATTGCTGTAGGTGAAGTTAACCTCTGCAGTCTAGTGCAGTGCTCCGACGTAGTTCCAGAAGGCTTCGGGCTGGGTAGCAACAGCCGCGGCGAAGTCTTGTGCGCTGTTAAACGTAGCGGGTGGACGAGGGGGTTTCAAGGCCATAGCTGTGCCAGACGAGCGGGTTAGGAAGGAGCAACGTATTGTCACGAGCTATAGGCAGATGGTTGGCTCGTGAGGCACAGAGCTGTGTTCATACTATGGAGCCTATGTAGTTAACTAGACGTTGCTCGAGGAAAGAAGGTAAACGGGTACGCGCACCCAAAATCCACATACACAGCACTAAGGCTAGCCCTGATTAGGGCAAGTACGCTCAGTTGCTCGCGTGAGCCCAAACCGTGACAAGCCGCTCCGTCCTTATCCCGCGTCCGAGCCGTCCACGGACTATTATAAAAGGAAAGAGGAGGAAGACCTGGAGAAGTTAACCTCTTATACCTCTTACTAAGTAAATGCGGAAAGAGCGTAAGCCGCCTAGGAATTAGTATTCCTACGCCGGTCACGCTCCTCCTACAAGAGGGGCGCGGTACCTTTACGGCTTACGACCGGAGTGCGGTTTGCGTCTAACCTTCTCCCTTTATACTTCTTTCTAAAGGTAGTCTCTACTACAGTTACCGTTACAGGAGGGTGATTGTCCCGTCCCTTTTAGTGGACATTTTTCCTATTAAAGGGTACCGGAGCGGCATCTTCACGGCATACTACTACATTGTCTTCGATACGGTAGGCTAGCGCTATTATCCCTACCCTTGTCTCCGGTAGGTTCTAATAGCTAACTAACTAATTGCGTATTAATAGCTTTAGCTTCGCGATTAGATATTATATCCAATGTTCCTATGCTAGAGGAGGGCCGGGTAACTCTACTTCTATAGAGTCTACGAACAAGACAAAGTTTTAAACGCTTTAGGAGTAACCCTACGTTACGCTATAGTACCGCGACAACATCGTAATCCCCCTGTTTATAGGGTCTTAGATTAGAT
>NAJN01000472.1:0-22222 GCA_005059845.1 Cryomyces minteri | reverse complement strand
CCCGTGGGGGCGATACACATACAAGCTGGACGGAGCCCTCCCAGGCCACCACACACTAAAGATGTATGGAGCGCTTTCAAGAGAGGAAGCAGGCATCCTAGTACAAGCAAGAACAGGACACACCCACCTCAACTCATACCGAGCAAGGATCCGGGTAGCGGACAGCCCAGAATGTGAGTGCGGGAAAGGACCAGAAACGGCTGAACATGTAGTTCTCTGGTGTGAGAAACGGGAGGAACTGCGCGCGCCCCTCCGAGACGTAGCCGGGAAGAGATGGGGAGACATGTCATTCCTTCTAGGAGGATGGAGCAGGCGGATAGACTGGAGGACACGGAAGCCGGTGGACGGACTAAAAGAGAAGTGGAAACCTGACATGGATGTTGTGAAGGCGACCATCCAGTTTCTCAAGCAAACCACGAGGATGCAAGCGGCACCACAAAGAAATGCGAGGGAGGACATAGAGGACGCGGCCGAGGACTCGGCAAACTAATGCACATAACAGAGCTCTTAGAGAGCGGCTACCCCTGGGCCGCTCTTGCGAATTGACTTGGGGATTTCGGTTGAGACGACGGAATAGGAGAGCTTGAGCGGAAGGTAGCGTGTAGGGACAGCTCATACGGGCGGCAAGCCTGTGGATAGCTTATATAGAATCAATCAATCAATCAATCAATCTTGGATAGGGCTCGGGCCTGGGTATACTCTTGATCCGGCTGCCGGACTTCGAAATACTGCGATCCGTGCCGGCTGGGGAAAAGTCGCTGGCATTGCACGCGTTTTACTACCTCCTGGGACTTCTCCTCGATTCTTCGCCCTTTCGTTTGCCCTGGCCGCCCACGCTTCTTTCCAACCGACCATTCGTGCACCTGGCGCCAATGCTTCTTTATCATCTTCCAATCTCGGCATATATAACGACAACGGTTTGGGTCCAACTAGCATAACAAACCGTCTTGGTGCAACGGTAAATGGCTAATCGGCTGCTCGACATAATCCGGCACACGTAACTCACTGGGGTGTTGTATCAACCCTGGCCATCCTCGGACGCTCTCCGCGGTTGGAACTGCATTCTTGCGTTCTATCTTATGCTGCTTGCCTATCAAATGGCTCTCGATCTGCTCTAGCTACACCGCGTGCCCGCACCGCTTGCAAATTGCCAACTGGTGCTCTACCAAATGCTCAACAAACTCTTGGATGGGCGCATCTGCCATTGCCCCACTTCCACTTGGATTTCTGATGGATTTCCTGCGTGATTCGATATGTGGTGGTGAATGGGGGGTTTGGGGGACGGCTGTTTTGATGGGGTGCGACCCCTATCGCGTACCCCTGCTTCGTGCCTCGCGCCCTCATCTTGCGCGACCAACATCATAAGATCCACGTGAAATTGCAACCAAACCACTGTGAATATGATGGTGCAACTTGGATGGGTGATACAACTTGCTATGCTCTCTTGTGCGCTTGATTTTGGCGCGATTCCGCCGGTTCCTTCTAAATGCACCCTACACCGGAAATCCTAAATGCACCGTACCCCCCTGCTATGGAATACGCACGTCTGCGTATTTTCCATCACTAACGTGGATTTACGTATCTGGGATAGATAAATGGTATACGCAGCCAACGTGGATCAAGACTGCCAAAGGAGTGGTAAAGGAGTTCTGGCTGGATTATAAGCTCAAAGCAGAGGCAGAAGCTGCTAACGATCTAACGAGTGACATACCATCGCGGCCACTAGAGTTACTAGAGGAGAAGACCGCATTCGATCTGTTCTTACAGCCCTCAGTAAGCCGCCGTCACCGTAAAGTCGTTGACGAATACGAGCAATACTTCGCGTTGCCCAGGCTTTCTAACCATACACCATACGCTTAAACCATACACCATAAACCATACGCCATAAACCATAAAACCCGGTATAGCGTATGGTATATAGTTAGAAAGCCTAGTTAAGCTCTATTAAGCGTCTATGATAGGACGAAAAAAATCTAAAGCAGGTAGGCTTTCTTAGGTATACACGATACGCTATACCGGCTTGTATGGTTTATGGCGTATGGTTTATGGCGTATGGTTTATGGTGTATGGTTTAAGCGTATGGTGTATGGTTAGAAAGCCTGGCGTTGCCTCCAGATGCGGCTATCACGGATCCTTTGGCTTGGTGGCGGGAACATGAGAAGACCTATCCGGTACTTAGCAAGCTTGCTTTCGACATGCTCGCAATACCAAATGTCAACTGAGTGCGAGAGACTACTCAGCAGTGCCAAGCTGCTGATCACAGAGCGTCGCAACCGGTTCACAGCCGAGACCATTGAAGCAGAGGAGTGCTTGAAGAAGTGGTTGACAGGTGGTCTTATCTCTCTCTATACCATGTTGATAGTGGTGGCGGTAGACCATTATCCGCGCGTTAACTAGCTGATTAAATGGTACTAGGGCTGCAAGGGAGGTCTCTTATATGTGAAGGAAGTGTTCCCATGAATCCAGAACAATATGACGGCGTGCTCCTAGTAGAATCTTTACTAGCGTGGAGTTTTCTAAGTGTTTTCTCTACATGCCCTAAAGAGGTCCCATAGAAATACCAAGCCGTCCAAACCGTCGGACGGATCTACAAAGCATTCCGTCCGTCTGGATCGGTTAAAACAAGTCGTCCGTCCGTCGGATTGCTAGATTGAAATAGTCCGTCCCGTCGACGGACGATCGACCACACTGCCTTTATCGATTCATCACTCGCGCATAACAACCAGCTTACTCTCGAACCTCTCCGCCACCCCCGTATGTTAGAGGTGGTTGATGGACGACTCATCGCTTCTGGTTCTATCACCCATATCGCTCGTCTCCACCTCGCTATCGCTAAGCATCAAGAATCCGACGCGTTATTCGTGGCCAAGTGGCTTCAGAGACACGACGTAGCCACTTCCTGGAGAAAGGGAATATTGACGTTTGACTCCGCCTACTGTCGTCGTAACTGTGTCCAGAAAGGCTGCCGTGTGAGCATCCAGGGTATCACTAACGTCCCCGAACGGCGTCCTCCTCCCACCAAAACCGACATCCCTCCTGTATCCCCTCTCCCAATGAAGAAGCTCGACATGTGTGTGATCGGTGCTGTGTCTTTCACCCGTCTTGCCCGACAAAAGTCATCGCGAATGTTCAGTGCGTCGATGAGAGATATCGAGAAGGCTTTGTCTCCCAGAGAAGTCACCGACCCAGCAACAAAGGTGCCTGAAGAGTACCATGACCTGCTCGACGTGTTCTCCAGGCACGACGCAGATACCCTCCCGGCGCGTCGTGCTTACAACCACAAGATCAAGCTACAAGAAGGCAAGGAACCCACCTTTGGTCCCTTATACGGCATGTCTCAGGATGAACTGCGAGTCCTGAAGAAGTACCTGGACGACAACCTCAAGAAGGGGTTCATCCGTGCAAGCTCCTCTCCAGCCGCGTCACCGGTTCTCTTCGTCAAAAAGCCTGGAGGGGGACTGCGATTTAGTGTAGACTACAGAGCGCTGAATGCAATCACCGTCAACGACCGGTACCCGCTACCACTGATCAAAGAAACGCTGGATCGCATGAGCAAGGCCGTCATCTTTAGCAAGCTCGACGTTATCGACGCCTTCAACCGCCTTCGCATAGCAGAGAACGAGGAGTGGAAGACCGCTTTCCGAACCCGATACGGACTCTTTGAGTACCTGGTGCTCCCTTTTGGACTAGCTAACGCGCCGAGCTCCTTCCAACACTACATCAACGACACACTTCACGAGTACCTCGACATCTTCTGTACTGCATACGTCGACGACGTCCTAGTGTATAGCAACAGTGTCGAAGAACACAGGAAGCATGGTCGCCTTGTGTTAGAAGCGCTTTACAAAGCAGGACTACAGCTCGACGTTAACAAGTTAGAGTTCCATGTCACAGAAGTCCTTTACCCAGGGTTGATCATCTCCACAAAGAGGATCCGCATGGATCCAAAGAAGGTCAGCACTATCCGAGACTGGGAATCTCCTAAGAACGTCAAAGATGTGCAAGCCTTCGTCGGCTTCGCGAACTTCTACCGGCGGTTCGTCAAGGACTTTCTCAAGCAAACAAATCAAACAAGCCAGATTGGCCGAATATCCAAGCGAATCAAGGCCGAGGGCGCGCTTTGCCTTGATTTGATTGACAAATCAAGTCTGCCTTGTGATTCGACATATATGTGCTGCTTTGGCTCAATCGTCCACGTGGTCGAAGCCGACATGGGAGAGTCGTTGATCACCCTCTCCAGGAGATTGGTGGAAGTTGTTGATGTCGACTGTCGGAGTCTGGCGAGGTAGCTGGGGCTCTGACATTTGCCGATCCAGAGCATCTGCTCGTGTTCGCGGAGGTAGCGATCGCTGGAGAAGCTGTTGAGCACGTTGGCACGGCCCAGCATACCAAGTCGGCGACGCTGTTCCGTCTTTTCGTACATTCTTTTCGTGGCCATCTTCACTTCTTCTGGAGTCGGATGCAGTGACAGCTTTGGACGATAGCCCGGTTCATCGTCGGCATACTCGCTCCATTCGTCGAGCAAGCCAAGAACATTGATCTGCGCTTTGGCAAGGGAGTAAGAGTCATTGGGCGCGACAACTGCGCTGAACTTTTTCCAGGTCACTGGGTCGGTCACAACACGGAACGATGCACCAACATCCGTACAAACGACCGGGACACCGGTGAGGGCAGCCTCGCCCATGGCTAAAGGTAGACCCTCGGAGATCGATGAGTTGAGGAACAGCCACTACACCAGTCGTCAGCCTTGAACATCACTATCATGGTGATGAGATGCTTACGGCTTCTTCAAGGACCTTGGATGGGCTGCCGAGGCCCTTGAGCGCCACGTGGTCCCGCAGTCCCTTGGAAGCGAGGATCTCTTTGCACTCTACGGAGTAAGCGGGCGCCTTTTCCATGTCTCCGTAGATGTCAAGTTGGTAGTCTGTGAAACCCCATTCGTTGACAATAATGTCGGCGGCCAGGATTGCATTCTTGATGTCTTTGACGAAACTACTTGCATGGTTAGCTGGACTGGTCTCGCAGGCTTCGGGGCCGCCGTGTGCGTACCGAACATGCGACAACATGACCACCGTAGGCACCTTTGACTTAATCTTCTCGATTGGCTTGAACTTCTCCATGTTGCAGATCCCGTTGACGACCGGATCGATCTTGCGGGCAAAGGTACGACGATGCTGCAAGATCCCCTCTTGCGTGCCGTGTTCCACCTCCCAACCGGGGTTGAAGAAGTCTGCGCACGGAAGCACGACATCGGCGTAGTGCAAGACCAGAATGGATGTCATGCGCGAGAGGGAGATTAGAGAGCTACAGACAAATGGCGAGTCAAAGGACATGGCGGAGGACAAGAAGACGGTCACTTCTCTCCAGCTGATGCAGTGGTCCCAAACGTGCAGTGTGCAGTTGCGTTTGACTTTGCAAAGTACACCGTACGAGGCGCCGGCAAAGTGGTGAGAGGCCTGAAAAACTTCGGGGATCTGTTCCGGGACTGGTAAGGAGAAGATGAATAGGTCTAGAGAGAAAGTCAGCGGACTGCTCATATATTGATGACTAAGGTAAGGACGAAGAGACAGGAGACTCACAGCGATGCCACATGTCTAGTGCGTTGTCGAGATGCAGCAGTGTCGGACATTCTGCATCCAGCCATTGCGAGATCGGGGTGGCGTTCTCCATGTCCTCGCACAGCCATAGCTCCCGCCACTTCTCCTTGACAATATCGCTGGTCCAGACCTCGGTCCAATGCCGCGATGACTCAAAGTACGAGTTCAAATCCACTAAGGCCGTTGTAGCTTCCTCGATGTGCTGGCGATCGAATTTGATTGCCCGGGAACATCTAACCAAACTCGTCAGAATGGGGATGAAGTTCTTGATAATGTCCGCAGTCCTGGTATCGTGACATCGCTGTTGGACTGCCGAGTCGAGGCAGTCTCGGAAGACTCCATGGATGGGAGTGAGGAAGTCCAATCCCCAAAGAGGCAGAATCGTGAGAGATTGTACGTTTCTCTCGATCTGGAACTTGGGTACGCCATAGTCATTGGCTGATTCAGCCAGCACGTGCCACCTGATAGTTTTGAGGTCGTTGACCATGTCTCGACGGCAGGCAGAGACGCCGCCGCCTTCATTGGGCCATGTCCCGGTGTCCATAGCGAGGATATGGAGGACATCATCACTGTCTTGCATCTGTGTGGATTGACCTCTTGTGTTGATCCTAGTGTCACCACCCTGCCCGAAGCTGGAAAAGTCACTATACTTGTACGCAAGCGATAACCACGAGCTGACCTCCGGGTCCACATCGGTCCTTGCCATGATAGCGTCGGCTTGCGATTCAAGAAATGCCGATGCAGCCTTTAGTCGGCCCATGTCACGGCACGTCCAGTACGGTCTCAGGACCCGATCCGAGCGCAATGCCTTTTCATCGAGCCATCTTACTGTAACAGCATCCAACTCCTTACCACTCTTCCAAATTTTCCATAGATGAGTCCTGGCAAGTGAGCAAGATACTGCATGCGACCTCTTATTGAAACCAAGCATACGAGATGCAAAGTTCGTGCCGGTCGAACTGAAGGTGAAGAGCGGATTATCGGCCAAGAAGCTGCAGTTCTTCGGTTTCTTGAGGATGCCGAACCAGTCGTATTCTATCGTTGCAGGAGTTGCTACTGGCTTGCCATTCAATGTCGTTGTGATAACAGGATGCGATCTGTGATCATAGCTCCAGCTGCTTTGGTAGATTTCTGAGCCTTGGCAGAATGTGGCTTCCACGACCTTGGTGTAGGGGATCCATGTATCCAGTCTTTCGGAATGCTTCGGAGATGGCCAGCACCATGAAACCCTCATCCTGATATGATCCAGAACGAACTCTGCCCGCAGGAGCTCATCGTCGAACTTTGCATGCTTCCGGTACCAGAGCTTGAACCTCACTAGGTTCTTGTCCTTGATGTATGATCCGGATGTGATGTAACCCCTCTCGTCGTACCGGACAAGTTGGCCCTCGAGATTGCCCTTGATACACTTCCGTGTCATTGGCAACTTCGATCCTGGAGTCTGGGCGTCGTGAGGGTACTCGTACGTGAAGAGGTTGACAAGCGTTTGGTTGGCATATTCCTCCCTCCGGCGTAGAGTTAGCTTGTCAGTGTAGTTATTGACGGCCATGAGGTGCTGAAATCCATCGGGTTGATTGTCATGGCGCCCAGCATACTGGTGGAATTGCGAGCTCCCGTCTGGCTGGGTCTTGAAGAAGCCAGTCGACGGTCCACCAAGGCTCTCAATAATGACTCGGTTCTTCTCTATCACAGTCTTAATGCCTTTCATATTGTTGTAGAGTGACGAGACGTTCTCGCGGTCATAAAACTAAGCACAGGATGTGTCAACACTCATAGAAAATGGTAGAGGAGAAAACGCACAGAGTGACGTACCATGACTTGGGGAATAATGATCCGTTGGAGCGTCTTACAGTATATCCAGATTCCATTGAGAATGACTTTGGCGGGCCAGCGTAAGAGGAAAGTCTTGTCAGAGATCACGTACTCCAGCTCTCTCTGGAATTCTGGATCTGCGACGAGGGAGATAACGAAGAACTTGACGACAAACCTGACGGCCTGGATGGTCCGATAGACCGGCTGCCTGACTGTTTCTATGAACTGTCCGTCCGGATTGTTGGCGTCCGACGGGAGGGGCGCACCGATAAATCTTTGGTAGGTTGCGTCCGGAGGTTCGTGCCGGTCTTGGTAATGGCCATCTGCTTCCAATGCTTTGGCGTACGCCTCGACGTAGAGTGTCAGAGCGGCGCCAAGTTTGGCCCGCGCAAAATGCTCTTCCACGTCGAGAGAGCCCCGTTGGCTGGACCTCGAGCGAATCCAACTCAGTTGCTCGCCAGTGATTTTCAAAGGTTCTCCGCAGCATGTTTTGAGAAGCAGTGATCTGATCGTCATTGGCAGATTGTCCCAATCTCTGTCGCAGTCCAGCCCGACGAGCATATGACGAAGCGATTCTCGGTCTGCTTGCTTGATGGCTCTCGCACGCTCGGCCGCGGACCTTTCAAGTTGGCGCTTAACGCCTTCTGGGATGAAGATCCTCTCGTTGCTGCTATGATCAACAACCAAGAGTTCGGCCAGTGTCGAATGTTCATGAGATAATCCTAGTTTGACTTCTAAAGTAGCCTGTACGATAGCCTCGGCGATACTACTCGGACCGCAAATCATCAGCGAATACACTCTACCGCTACGCAAGTAGGACATGGCAAAGGCATTGGAATTATCAAGGGCTCCACTCACATTCTACAATTCCTCCGGACGTCAATGACCCAGTCATCTCCTACTAAGTGAAGGCCGACCAGCACCATGATGTGCAGCCGGTCACCTGTGGCTCGACCAACGGCTCTCATCCTCCTCTCTCGTCCGAAGAGAAGACGCGCTGGAACAAGGTCGACAACAACGCTTCCACCCTTCCAAAGCGCTGCTGCTTGGTGTACTAGCTGCTCTGCTGACGGAAAGGCAGCTCGTACAAGTTCTGGTCTCTGCAAGTTAGCTTGAGTCATTAGAATGTCCATCACTTCGACGCCTGGATGGGTCAATGGATCCACCCTGTAGCGGTGCTCGTCGGAAAGAGAGCAACACAAGTTAAATGTTGCTGCCAGGGTCCTCTGTGGGAACTCTGCATCGGCTCCGAGCGCACCCCAGCAGTAGAACACCGGCGGCTCTTCTCCAGTGGTGCTCTTCTTGTCCTCTTTAAATCTTGGCCACCCGATGTTGGCTGTTCGCATCGAGAGAATGGCGGCTAGCCACGTTGCAACAGCCAGGCCTACAACGCTGCTGAAATCGAAAAGCGGCATGAAATGATGGAGAAGAGTCCCAGTCAGAAAGCCCAGCACCGCGGCTATGACGAGATCTTTCATCGCGAGTGGTCCGGTATATATCCGGTTGTACTGATACCACAGGAGCCCGGTGTAGGCGCCAACGTAGGCAATGAACATGATCGTCGCATTCCTGGATCCTTCAAAGGCCCACATAGCTGCTGCAGTGACACAGAAACCCCAGATATGCATGAGAAAGAACTTGAGGAAGTTGCTCCAGTAGAGTTTCCGTCTCGCCCTAGCGTCGTTGATGGCAGCCTCTCGAAGGAACTCTAGGGAAGTGATGGGCTGGTCCGTTCTTTTGTTCGCCATAGGCCACAGGGGCTGTGCTACGCTGTCAAGGCAGACTGCAGCGATCAGATAGTAAGCCAGTCCGAAGCCAACAGCAAGACGGAACATGTTGCTGTCCGCAGAGGAGAGGCCCACAAGCACGCCGCCAGATACGAGCGAGATCCACTTGTCCATGAGAGCGATTACAAAATAGAGGAAGCCACACCACACCTCATCACCACCACGGCGCCAATGGATGAAAGCATTGTGAAGCTTGAGACCCTTCTGCATGTCTTTCAAGGTATCGATGGCCGCTTTACACTGCAGATTCCACGTCGGACTGAAAGGGTATGGCATCTCAGTCCTCGAGTATTTGCAGTACCAGTCCATCATGAACATGGTGGCCGGATAGCCGTTAGCCAACCGCACAACGATATCATCTGCGGTAGACTTCGTCCAGGGTCTGCGGTGTCGCTCTATGAGAATCTCGGCCATGATGGCTTTCCGTGGCAGCGGTGTTGCAGCAAGATCTGTCACACCTTCTGGAAGTTCAACGTGCGAACCGTTCGCTTCTGTTGTCTTGGTATACCAATTGACGACCTCAGTGTCCGAGACACAATATACCTTGAGATACCATGAGCTCCATTGAGAGAGGACCCTCCGAGACCCAAGGAGAAGCGAAACCAGAAACCCTGCCAAGACACATGGGTAGATCACTATGTCATGATGGACCCACAACGTCAGGATAGGCGAAATGAGAAGAAGCGGTAGGCATGCAACGACGGTCATTCGCCCGGATTGGAACATGAAGCCCGGAAGTTGGTATATGGCAAGGGTAGCCAACATCGTGAGGTAGGTGGAGAGGACTCCGAAATAATAGAAGAAGATGAAGCCAGCGTAGAAGCCTTTGATGATTCCGATGATGATGAGAGCCCCAGTGCCAATTCCCAGGCACACTGCCACTCCAGCAATGAAGCGGGTGAGCACAAACATGTTCATCGCAGGATAGGCCATGCAGTGAAGGTAGTAGCTACCTCCATGGCCTATCCAAGTGCCGATCGTCCCGCACAGCAGAAGGCCTACCATGAGACCGGCGGTAGCCATCGTCTTCTCGGTCTCACTCATGTATGTGCTCAGGTAGAGGCCTCGTCCAACGGTCGTGAGTAAGAGGATGTCGATAAGTGCAGGAACGGCGAAGATGCCAAGAAACGTGATCCGATAGTGTATCGGCAGCTCAAGCCGTCCAGCATCTGGATCCTCGTCAATCTGTTGTGATGCATAAGCTGTGGGAAGCTCGGTAGTCTTGTCGTCGCGGTGCGGTGGTTGATGATTTCTGTAGTAGGAGTGGTATTTATCGGCAATAATCCTTCCCAGGGCGTTAGACGTCATGTCAAAATATGATTCACACTGCGAGCCTAGAGCAAACATTTCCGAGAAACAGGCTGCTTGATCTGCATGGCGATTGGGCAGTGGATTGCGGTCTAATACTTCCAGATAGACCTCATCGATCGCAAGTTTGCGAAAGGCACAAAAGACAGACAGAGCGAAGATATCCGCACTAGCGTCGATCTGACCTTTCTGCAGAACGGTTTGGAAGACGATCTTCAATTGGGAGAGATGCTGGCTTTGTTGGTCCATAAGAACGCCTGGCAAGCGAGCATCAACCTCCCTAAACAGAGCAATGGCAGCCGAGGGATCCAGATGCTGACAGCCTTGCTCACGAAACCAGTCAAGGCGGGATTTCACCAGATCCTCCACGGAGATCTCGCCACTAAGGTAAGCGGAGGTGTTTAAAGCTCTGAGCTGCGCAATCGAAGGAACAACCATAAGCTGGTACTCACAACAAGCTCGTATCTTTGCCGACAAATGCGAGCATTCTCTGCACTCCGAGAATGCCAGACGCTGTAAAAGCAACATCGTTTCCATAGGAGCTAGCTGTTCAATATCCTGGATCAGGCGCGAAGGCAAGTTCCAAGTCTCTGCAAGACTGCCAGCCAGCTCGCACAAAGCCATCTCAGCCATCAGGCACCGAGCCCGAGGGACTTGTTTGCTAGACAGGAATGTATGTAGAATCGTGCCTGTGCGATCACCGGTCTTCCCTGAGATGAAGATCTCCGTGCTCCCGGAGCTTGAGTTGAAGTCGTACAACCCCCAAAATTGCATGTCAAGGCGATTGTGGAAACCGGAGTGCAATCCCACGTAGACCTTTAGGCGATCGGTGTCGTCACCTTTCAGACCAGCGAGGAGTTCAAGCAGCTCCTTGAGGGCTTGCTCATCAGCTGGTGTACATGCCCAAGAGCTACGTGAATTATACAACACGAGCAGCTTCTCACGGACACGACGCAGCTCTTCCGGCTTGAGGCGTTCGAGCAGGTCGAGGTCTCTGAGGCGCCGCTGTCCTTCGACCAGGTCAGCAAAATCTTTTGACGTGCAACCAAGGCCGATTTGGAAGCAGCCCAGTCCTGTGTAGTCATGGCCGTTGGAGGAAACTGAGAACGGGCATTTTTGTGCGTCATCGGTTCGCGATGGCCAGCCATAGTATCCTGTTACGTTGGCTCGGATGTCTGCTCGATCTTCGCTGCTAGGCGGCCATAGCGATAGCTTGGCAATCAGATTCGGTATAAAAGCCTCGAGTGAATCGTATGCAGCAGAGTGATCGTATGGATCTTGGGCGATCTTGTCATTCAGCCGCCATATATCGTGCGCTGCCATGATCTCGTTGCTTTTCAACCACATCAATGCTCCAAGTGGCTCCCCGACCACAGTCCTTGTTATCGCAACCTCGGCGTCGAACAACGCGGCCTCCGGGCCTATCCAACTAATCGCACTGTTGAATCTACACCAATTGAAGCTCCGCTTGGCGACTGAATGTGTCAGCTCAATTGTGTCCTCAATCGTCTCCCACATCATGAAGCTCGATCCACGCATGGATGCGTGTTTCGCAAGAGCCCTTTGAGCGCGTCGCATGTCGGCCATCTGGAAGTAATTGCGTCGATCGCCGTTGGGCAGAATCGTCCCATTGCGGCAGATGATGCCATCTATGAGCTTCATGTCGATGTCGGAGCACTCGCTAGGTGTGAGGTAGGACGGTGGAGATATCTCTAGGTAAACGGCCAGGTTGAGACCATTCAGATACTTGATGAGCTCGTTGCAGATGATTGGCGGGAAATGGAGTTGCCAATTGGCCAGCAGCACACCGGTACAGGGCGACCAGCGTTCCGAGGGCCGCTTCCAATATGTAGCCATGCTCCGGGCCAACACACCCAAGGCTCTGATTGCTTCTACTTTGCCGGAGCTACCATCGGTCCCCACGGTACTTGCGACATCTAGGCGCCCAAGTATGTGTGAAGAGGTGGAGTGAGATGATACAGCGTCCAAGACTCCGGATTGGCGAGGATCTATGACAATAAGGTCCCACCGTGTCAGAAGACGATTCTGGTGCGGAGTCGGCGGGTTCGCAAAGCTCCCTAGAAATACACCAAGCGATCTGGGCAATTTTGCGGGGCCTTGTTACGTGCATAGTTGTCGAGTGTTGCTTTTGAGCACGTCTAGGCAACGGGTAACGGCCGTGGGCACCTTTAAGGGTCGTTCATGCTTTATCCGCAACGATCTTCTGACTTTCTGCGACACTGAATACAACACGAATATGCCTCCCAGAACGAGTCCAGACAATGCGAGACCTGCAAGTGTCTGTCCGTCACAAAGTGTTAGTTGCAGATTTCCCGTCTGAAGCTCGTTGGCAGTTTCTGACAATCGTGACGCACCCTGTCCCACCAACTCTCCACCATTACATGCCAGCCAACGCCCGACAATCCCAGATATTCGGCCATGACGACTCTCGAAGGTATGAGAAGACGAAGAAATGGGCTTCACAAAGCGTCGCCGCAGACCACTGAAGAGATATGTACCAACACCTATCCCTAGTTCCACGCATTAGTGCGTCACAGGCTTAACAGATCGTAGCTGGCTCATAGTAGCCAAGCCAAGCAACCAGACAATTGCATTCGGCAAGTCTCGATTTGGTAGCAGTAGCGAGGAACCGGTCACACGGTCCCGCAGCTGCAAGGACTCATACCGCTCGCATTGTAAGTCCGGTGGCAAAATGCATCTTGAGCTGGAGCGCCACAGAACCAAGAATACGAGGCCCCGCGGTCGCTGCGTTACAGATCTGCCATTCTTCTTTCCGTCCAACGTTGTCAGAACACCCTCGCTGCTCAATGGCTCACAAACCGGCCGTTATCGTTCCGTTGTACATCTATCCATTGACGTCTGAGACGTGGCAGCCACTGCACCAAGCGTATGTACCCTTCGACTTTCGAGGCGTAGCCAATTTCCGTAACTGACCCCTTGGAAACCAGGATAGCCGCTCACCCAGACCTCAGATTCGTCATCATACTGAACCCAAATAGCGGACCTGGAGAGCCACCGTTCCCAGACGCCAACTACGCCCGGGAGATACCCAGGCTGAATGCGCACACTAGCGTTTGTACGATAGGCTATGTGCGTATCGACTACTGCAAACGGGACATTTCCGAGGTCTGTGAGGAAGTGGCGACCTATGCCGGGTGGTCGAACGATCGCGCAAACTCTGGCATCTTCGTGAAGGGCATCTTCGTCGATGAGACACCAAATCACTACTCGGCACACGTGGCGGCGTATCTGGATACCGTGACACTCAGGATCAAGAACACGCCTGGTATCTTGGGAGCGCGCCTGGTAAGCACTATCGCCGTGACGACGAGACAGGAAGTTGCATCCAACTAACGCACTTCCTTTTTGGCAGGTGGTGCACAACCCAGGCACAATGCCTGACAGCAGCCTGACAAGACGTCGTCCCGACGTGACGGCCGTGCTCGAGGAGAGCTACACTCGTTACGAATCGCATAAGCCTCACGAGCAGCGCGCCTTGCAGCAATACGGCCGAGCTGGGTGCAGCTACATCCTCCATTCGGTGCCAGCGAAAGAGGTGAAGCAAATCGTGCACGAACTACGACACCGTGCGGAATTTCTCTTTGTCACCGATCTGCGCGAGAGGTACTATGAGCGGTTTGGGCCGACTTGGGATGATTTCATCGAAGCGATGCAGATATTCTAGAACGCGGTTGAATTAAAGGCTTAGTCTCTCATGGCCGTTTATAACATCACGCTACAGACCATCGGACACGTGGTGCACTGGCGCCATCCACACAGGTAGTGCGACGTTGCTGCATCTCCGTATTGCCGACCACGTGCAGAATCAGACCGGTCGTTCCGCACCCTGATCGACAACCTCCACGAGGACACGTCGGCTCACTAAGCCAGTTTTTCCCTCTGCATATCGCACAACTGGTTTGCAGCTGCAGGCGGCGACTCACGTCTGCATAGTAAAAGTCTGCTAAGGAACTAGTGTACTTGGCGTCTTATCCTGTATATTAGCTTGTTGCAACAGCCAGATTTGCATTGCTACTAACGACCTGACCCGCAGAAACATCCTAAGCTAGTACCGTTCGCTGCGAAGCTTTTTCGAACCTCGCGACGACTTCGGTCATTCCGGCGCCTGTTCCCAGATTGTACGCCCTGAACGCGTTCCGCTTTAGAGTTTCCCGGGCTGCCACAAGCGCAGCGACGTGCCCTTATGCAGCAGGAATGGCTTCGGCAAAGTATTTGGTCCGCCCATACGGCGAGGTGATTCCCCTGGCTCCGTTGAGCACTCGGGTTTCTTAGCCGCGTTCATTGGTATGTACCTCGTCAAAGTGCACAAGGTCTTCCTCGCGAAGAGGTTTGCCTCGATTGGCCTTGGCTGATGGAGCTAAGCTTGCACCGAGCGATAATGTAGAGGAAGAGCTTTGAGAGTGAAAACAGTGAGACATCTTGATAGGAGCGTATTGCGAAAGTGCTTGGAGCAAAGTCCCATCCAGGACGCATTCGCTGGAACGCTGCGGAGATTAAGTAAACTCTAAGTATGGCTCGTCATACCGTGCCGTGAGCTCGACGACCGCCAGCGAGATGCTTGAGTGTGCTTTGCAAGTCTTCATCCCTCCCCAACCCGATTGGGACCAGCGGGGTGATGAGCTGTCAAGTGCGCTTGACGTCCCTCAGCGAACTGTACGCGCCGTGTGCCAGAAGGGACCAATGCAAACGACGCCCTACCTGTCATGCAGTTCCGGTGAGTTATGCATGACTGTTGAAGGAGCTCGTGTCCAACTACATTTCTCTCGCCTGCTTTTGATCCACGTCTGACGACCAGGGGTATACGAGAGAATTTGAGGTTGTGTTCCTTAGAGGAATGTTCTGCAGGGCACTAGCTTTCCAAGAAACTGGTATAGCTTCTTCGAGATGTGCGATATCGCCCCAATGCTAAGGCATCCATTCAATCGATGGAACAAGGCATGACGGGAAACGAGAATACTGGTCTCGACATATGGGGACCAACGGTGATTTGTTGGGTTGTGCCAGCGCTCCAGGCGCTTCATGCACGGCATGCACGGAGACATGCAGCTAACGGCCACGGCAGCAATAAACCCGCTCGAGCCCCATACCGTCGTCGAGCGCGGGGTCTTTCAAGACTTCTGCTGCCATGAGGTATTGATGTGTCCCCGGTGAGGAGTGATGAGACCGTGGATTTCGCCGGCGGACGGATTCAGTATTCAATTGGAGTTGATGATCAAAGGCTCGTCTAGTACAGAACGAGAGAAGCGGCTGAGGACAACGCGGGCCGGCTTCCGCTCCTTAACCTGAGCTTCATACTATCAACTTACAACCCACAAGCTGAAGATGCTATGGAATGCATATAACAGTCAGTCCGTGACTACCCGGATAATCAGCTGGAGCTGCGGAACAACATGTATCGACAAGACAACCACTACCTTACCCTACAGATCCTGCCAGCGCTGTAAGCCGATCGGAGAATATCTTAGATAGTGAGGGGCCGGGGCCTGTCCGAAGCTAACGCACTCCTCGGTGTATGAGCATCCCAAGGTACGGTTTCAAGTAATTCGCTGCTCCTACATGTACTCAAGCATCTCCAGAAGAGCTCTACAGCCCAGCCTCCCACAATCTGCTCGTGGTACACAAACCATCGGTTTACGCCTCAATCGTTGTTCCAGTATCTCCAAGTCCCGGTTGTCCACCATGGCGTCCAAGCCCGTCTACCGCGTCACCATGTTCAAGATCCCTGATCCCGCAAACGTCCAGCCCATGCTTGACAAGTATGCCACCATGAAGCAGGATGCGAAGAAGGTGTGTTCATCGTTATGCCCACCTGGGTCACACATTGTCCTCTTCTTCTACGACTTCTCTGTCCGCTTCTCGCTCCATGACAGCGAACTGACACGTCGTACGATAGGACGGCAAGCCGTACATACTCTCTTGCGTCGCTGGTCGAGCCGTGTCCGACCCGCGCAACCAGGGTTACACTCTTTACGCCCAGACATCATTCGCGAGCTTGGAAGACATGAAGTACTATGACGAGCAATGCGAAGCGCATCAAGCTCTGAAGGCAGTTGGGAAGGGCAAGGTGGATCCTCCGCCAATTGTTCTTTACATGGAGGACGTGGTCAACTGGCATCCATAAATGGCGTGGATGTAGAGCGAAAGGGATAAGTACAGGCAATCATGAACAGCAATCGAAATAGAGCTTCCATGTACCGACGCGCTCCGTAAAATCCTAATGGAAGTGAAGCATGTGAATGCCAAGGCTTAACCGAGACATCACCGAGAACCACTTCAGAGCTCACATACATATGGGCTGCTCCCACGACCATCGTGCATGAATACCTGTAACTTTGAGGTGTGTTATGTGATAGAGTACCTGTTATGCTCCCTGGAAATTGTCCAGTAGTACTCACCAATTTTGTCGCATGCCATGGTTCTGATGAACAATGACCATGTCGCACGTCTGCCGAATTCGTGACAACAATACTAAGACTCAAAATCCGCAAACAATAGATCTGTACATGCTGTCATCCACGAAAGGGATTTCTCATGCCAATATCCACCTCCTCGCGCAAGAAGCGTCGAAAAGTCGTCTTTAACCTTCTCAAGATGCAGTCGGCGTCAAATCAAGCTCG
The DNA here is from genome assembly GCA_005059845.1 of Cryomyces minteri. NCBI lineage: Eukaryota > Fungi > Ascomycota > Dothideomycetes > Cryomyces > Cryomyces minteri. Next base: position 5,059 of record NAJN01000472.1, on the reverse strand, counting down.
ACCGGAATCCGAGAAGCTGGATGAGGGGCTTTCTCTCGGAGGGCCTCGTCTAGAAGAACTTTCATCCGAAGCAGAAGATCTACCAGCAGCAACGTCTCAAGATGTCGAGGAGGATTCAGAAGACGAAGAGGAGTTCACCATCGAAGGACAGCCCGACCAGGACGTACGACCTCAACAACCAACCCCAGCTCTGTTTACCTCGCTACCCCCAATTCGTGACGAGCTCGAAACAGCAACTTCCCTGCTGCAGGAGAAGACCATCCAAGAATGTCTGCCTTTCCTAGCTGGCATGGACGGGGACAAGAAGTCAACTTTCGAAAGAAACAGCCACGGCGTACCGAAGCTGCAGCGCGAGATGCACATTGACTTCCTGCAGTTCACACTAGGTCACTACCCCTCGCAATTCGCTGGCATAGATGCGAGCCGTCCTTGGATTCTTTACTGGGCACTGAACGGGTTGTTTCTCCTCGGGCAGGATGTGCGAGAGTACAGACTACGGTACGTGCAATTGCGGGTACTTGAACTCAAGGCGACCTTCATGTTTGCGCTTTCAAGGATGCTTGATACGATATAGCATGTTCTGGTCTTTTGCTGAAACGTTTGTACAGAGTCATTCAGACACTTACTCCATTCCAAAACGCTACTGGAGGCTTTGGAGGTGGTCACGGACAAACGTCTCATTGTGCCGCATCATACGCAGCAGTTCTAAGCTTGGCTATTATCAACGAAACGGACGCTTACAATATGATAGACCGGAAGGCAATGTGAGTCATTCGTCATGCAATGGTCCTTGACAAACAGTCTGATGCTGTTACAGGTGGCAGTGGCTCGGAAGCATCAAGCAGCCAGATGGCAGCTTCACCATGGCCGTAGGGGGCGAGAAGGATGTCCGGTGAGCTCTCAACAAGAGTTCGATCTTCAAGCCAAGCATGACGCTGACAGGTAATATAGTGGTGCATACTGTTCTATGGTGCTAATCACTCTTTTGAACCTCCCCCTCGCGCTACCTCCCGACTCCCCCGCCCGCGCTGCCGGCCTTGACACTTTCACCGACGGTCTAGGTACCTGGATATCACGCTGCCAGACCTTCGAAGGCGGCATTGGCGGCGCTCCTGGCAACGAAGCCCACGGCGCCTACGCCTTCTGCGCCCTAGCATGCCTCTGCACATTCTCCGAACCCTACAACGGCATCAGCCATCACCTTGACGTGCCCGCGCTCGTGTCCTGGCTCTCGGCTCGGCAGATGCAACCGGAAGGGGGCTTCGCGGGCCGTACGAACAAGCTTGTTGACGGCTGCTACAGCCATTGGGTAGGCGGATGTTGGCCGCTCATCGAAGCCGCTCTCGCTGGACCGTCTGGCCTCCCCACTGATCTCTGGAGCCGCGAAGGGCTGGTGAGGTACCTGCTGTCCTGCTGTCAGAATAAGAGGGGCGGCATGAGGGACAAGCCGTCCGCGCGGCCGGACGGCTATCACTCCTGCTACGGTCTCGCCGGCCTTAGCGCTGCGCAGAATCACAGCGTCTACGTTGATCCTACAGTGTCTGATCAAGCAACATCACTTGGGCCTGCGTTCAACTGGATGGCCTCCCACGCGACGGAGGCGGAGATGGACGCGTGTGGCTACGACGCGACCGACAGGGTCGGTTTCGTGCATCCGGTCTTCGTGCTACCTTGGGGAGTGGCCGAGCGCACGAGGGCTTACTTTGCACAGAAAGCCGGGTTTTGACATGTCATCTTGGCACTGTAGGAAGAACGGCGATTCGACACTTCCTTGCTGGCTATCGGGTGTGCGCTGATTGTCGAAAAAGGTCGTTCAGGCGTCTGCAACGATGCAAGGGAGGCACGGTCGTGTCATGCAGACACACAGATTCCTGCGCACGTCTCGTGTCTCGCGACTCTGCGTGCGTTCCTTGTACCTCCCATAACTTTGGCTAGCGGCTGGAAGAGGAACATGGCAGTGTGTGTTACACACGTTTCACCATGCGTGTGAGGTGGGGATGTCGTGCGGCAGGCTGCCATGTCAGACGCTCGTGTGCAGCACGCCGCTCTCGCGGGGTGGGGCGAGCGTTGGAAAGACAGCTAGGGAGTGCGAACGTGGGCTCACGACTTGCTGCTGCGGGATGCTTGCTTTTGTATCGTGAAGGTGACGAGGATGACTGATGAGAAGGGTAGCGACAAGGCGTTCCTGGCAGTTTCGTCGCTCAGATCTGATCGTTACGCAGTATTCAGAGCAGTGCGGTGATGTGATACAGAGATACCACACTATCGGTGTGCCATTTTCTTCATTGCGTTGTTCCCGTGTCCCCGTTATATACACACGTCCGAGGCTATTGTGGCAAGACCACTCGTTCGAGCACTTGGATGCGTAAGGTATGTCTCGAGCTGCTATCAGCACTTGACACTCGACGCTGAGACATCGAGGCCTCACAAAGAGGTCAAATGAGATACTATATAACAGAATAGTATGTTGTTATGGTCGATGATGACTTGTCACTTTCTTCCGGGTCATGTGTTCGAGTGCACGTAGCTGATGTACCGAAGTAAATCGCTCTGGCCTTCCAAGCAAACGATAGTCTTCGTTGCGAGGACCAGCTTGGACGATGTCGTCGACAACCAACTCTCACTCTGTTCATCCACGCTTTCCGACAACTGGAAGCGCATATATCGAGCTGTGTAGAAAGTCGACGCTGAGGCGGTTGGCAACATTAAGGTTCTCAAGACTCCGCAGCCCGCGTTCTCTTCGTTGGTTCCGCGTGGGAAGACGCCGAGGGCCCTTCACGTTTCTTTCGAGGGTGACCCCGCATGCCTCCGATTGGCCTCGCTGGTCTCCCCGCTCGATGCCGGGCTTCACTTCGAGGTCGACGGCGGTCGACAAGCGATAACGATGCTCTGGGAGCAGAAGAAGCTCGAGGCCAGCAACAACCGGACGTCCATCGATCCGCGACAGCGCAGTGGACGAGTCGGAGAGAGCAGGGTTCGAGCGCGCTTCCAGCTCGGCGCTGAGCTCTTGCGTGAGGTGAAGCTGGAGGCGATTGGAGGGTGGGTGCAGTAGCGTGCGAGCAAGCTGACCGCTTCTTCGCATCCTCGCCCTCGCCCTCGCCCTCGCCCTTCACGCCGCGTCCGCTGCGCTCGCTGCATCGTCGTCGCCGGCGCCCCCTTCCAGCACCGCTGTACAAGCGGTCGATGACCTGACCGCCCTTCTGACTCTCGCTGCTGAGCCACAGCTGGATCCTGTCCTTCTCACCATCCCGAACACGACCCCCGCGCTGGCAATGGAGAACCTCGACTTCGCCCAAGACGCCGTGCTTGGCTTCGATGCCTTCGACCCTCGAAACCAGCACTACATCCTCCAGCAGTCGACGTGGCCCTTGCCAATCCACCAAAACATGGCCGACCCGTATGCGACTCAGAGGAGAGCGAACACGGCGGATACCACGACACCTCTGCAGACCAGCGGACTCGGACTTGGCTTCTCGCAGTCGGTGAATCCACCTGCTGGGCTCCTCACCCACCACTGGCGCTATCACTATCACCAGCCTGCTCTACAGTCATTCCACCAGGACCCGACTCTCAATGCGCCCTTCAACGCCGTCTTCGGCGGCCCTCTTCAGACTTCACCGATAGACTTCATGCCGGTGTCGACCACAGCGATGAATAACAACATGGCCATGAGCAGTGCGATGAACCCTGCGTCCTACATGGCCTACTCTGGTCCGATGGAATCCATGGGAACGATGGCATACACACTTGAAAACTACCAAAACGATGTGCTGAACTATCAGACGGCGGTGATCAACGAGTCGCTCACCGCGGAGTCGAACGAGCTGAATCAGACAGCTCAGGAACTGAACGCAACAGCGCATGAATATGTCCAGTCGAGTATACCAGGAAGCTCGCCAACGGATAGCTGGCTTGAGGTGCGGTCGAACAGCGACAATGGCTGGACAAATGTCGATTATCCACCGTCACGACAGTCCTTTGATTCCTACACCAACATGCCTAATAGTGCCGTCTTCAACTCTAGTCAAACGCTTCACATCCGCACCGACTCGGAATCTTCGGCGTCTGATATTCTCCACTCAGCGAATCTTTCAGGGAGTTATGAAGAGATCTCTTTCCCATTGCACTCTCCACTGTCTGAGATCAACATGGACTTCACACAGCAGACCGTTCCGGAAGCGCTTCCGCATGTCCACCAGGGTCATGATCGTTACCATCACTCGTCAGATCACTCTGCCATCGTCAGCCCGTCATCTACCCATGAAGCTGTTCCTGTGAAGAACACCTCATCCTCATCCACGTCGCCCGCTTCTTCAGGGGCTATTTCTCCTCCTACACGGTCACGGAGGAGTCCAACAGCGAAGGTCACTAAGGCTGTCATTCGAAAGAATTCTGCCGCTTCATCGAAGAAGGACGAGAGCTCTGGCAAGCGTATTGGAAAGAGAAAGGGGCCGTTGAAACCAGAGCAACGACAGCAGGCTCACGAGATAAGAAAGATGCGAGCGTGCCTGCGGTGCAAGTTCCTCAAGAAGACATGCGACAAGGGTGACGTGTGCAACGGCTGTCAACCATCCCATGCTCGTCTTTGGCAAGTGCCGTGTACCCGCATTGGCATACAGGAAATCGCCTATTTCATGAAGGGCTGGAAAGCGGATTACGAACGTCACGTCGGTCTTGGCTTCTCTGTAGACAACATCAAGGGCTTCTCGCAGATGGAGCGGACGCTTTACATCACCCACGGCTTCGGACACTATCTACCAGTCATGGCAAGAGAGGTCTATGTGCGCAACGAAAACTGCTTTGGCATTGACTGGGTCGAGACGCTCCACGAGAAGCCGAGAGAATTCGAGGTCCCTACCGCCAAGCTATCAGCCGGTATGGAGGGTGTTTCGACACAGCTCTTGTCGGACTATCTCGACTGTCATATTGATACTGGCTTTGAGAGCTTCATGGATGAGCACTTCGAGGGCACTCCCTTCTTGACGGAGATCTTGAAGACAGCGTACCGCTACTACCTCCGTGAAAAGTTGCCGATCATCCGCAAGGCGCTCAAGCTCGT
>NAJN01000471.1:0-22236 GCA_005059845.1 Cryomyces minteri | reverse complement strand
GGTCACTGCGTTCCCAAATCGCTGTGTCTCAGTCAGGCCCGATTCGTGTTTGTGTTCGTGGAAGAAACTCACAGCTGTGCGTGTGGGCCATACGCAATCAAACATGTCCGCACCAAGTGCCACGGAAACAACCAGGTCTTCGGAATAGCCGACACCCATGACATATCGAGGCTTCTTCTCTGGCAGTAGACTAGTGCAAGTATCTACGCTATGTAGATGTCAACTCCCGGATCAAGCGCGGGTGACAGAAGCGCTCAACTCACACTCTGCAATACTCGTCTTTTGCTTCTCCACCAGATAACCCTCCAATTGCGATGCCTGGCGTGCCTCGCTCCACCATAGCCTCACAACACTGCCTACGCAGATCCAGATCCAGCCCGCCTTGAACGATGCAGAAGAGATTTTGCCTCTCTGGATACTGGTGTGCAGCGATGCAACGGTCGAGCCAGCGTACAGATCGGTGCATGGCTTCTTCAATACGAGCGAAGTCCGGTGAAGTGACCGCAATCACGTCGTCCAGCTGCATAACGATGTCCGAGCCTATGGAGTTTTGCAGTGACATGGAGTGTTCGGGAGTCAGAAGCCTGAAGGACGTCAACTGCGATCGAGTTGTTTGCGTAGGTCAAGACGTACATTGGACTTCCATCATGAGGACTCAGGAAACGCACGCCTTCTTCTGTGACTTTGGCAAGTTTGAGAAGCGAGACCATTTGGAAGCTGGTATTACTTCAGGACTGCCGAGCGCTGTTGAGTCTGACAAGGAGAACGCACCCACCACTATCTGCGAACAGTCAATGGCTGCTTGATCTCAAGACCTTCCGACGAACATGCCTGTCAAGATGTTATGTGGCCATGATTGCAGCTTATGCGCTCCGCCTATGGCGTCCAACGTTGCTTGACCGGGCTTGAGTCCCCTCAAAGAGCGTGAGCTGGTCATCACACGCTGCCGTTGCCCGCACTGTCTGTGCTCACAGATGGTATGTATTGTTAAGACACAGCCTACAGCCGGTCTCTTCCAATTGCTCAGGCGTCAAGCCTTTCAACGAAGCCTGAGTTGCAACAGGCATGAAGATGGGCAACTACAACTCATTCAGCCGTCTTGGCCTTCACAGAAAGGCTACAGGCTGCGTCTACATTTACAGGGCCATGAGGCAGATGTAGAACAGCGGCGCGAGCTTTGGTGACCTTGCAACAGTGGTCAGGAGCAGCAGGTGCTGGAAGAGGAGTTGATCATACAGAGCATTTCGCGATCAGATCAAGAGTGAGAGCCGATGGCATGGATTTCCATGCCATCATGCGGCCGAGATGCGGGACACAAATGGCTCAGGCAATGCTAAGGTACTCGTATGACGTGAGGTCTCATCTTGTTCAAGGAGGTTATCGAAGTCGCGAGCCCATGCCGGACTCCAACCGCCACCGACCCTACTATGTTGTGCAGCTGTAGTGCGGCCTAATTCACTGAGGTATAGTTTGGTATTCAAGTACTATTGACAAGATCGACGCTGAGTGCATAATCACAGCGTGGTATGCTGCTAAAGAGATCCACCAAACCCTAGCAGAGCTCACAGATAACGTGACCGTTGCTGCTGTTGCAAAAGAATGAACGATCGAAAAACTGGTATCTATGCGGCCGCTTGAGAGAACACGCCTCGGAACCCGCTCGCCCATGCGCCGCGCATGCCGTCCCGAACAGGTCAAATGGTGAATTAACAGACCAACGCCTCCCTGTTCCATGATCGTGCACCATACACCGCCTCCCACATCTTCCGCACCCCCACAGCCTCATCCACTATCACCAATCGCTCTTCTCTCACCTCCACACTCCGCCTCCCGCTCCCTCAAAGAACCCCTCGTCCTCAACTTCGCTCTCGTCTTTTCCCCCTCATTCCCGCCGACCTCAATACTCGCTCCCAGCGCCTCCTTGCCCTCCCTAATCAGGCCCATAAGCCGCTTGTTCATCTTCCGCATACTGGCGTCTGCCTCCTTCTAGCCGCGCTGCTGTTGCCGCAGCAGACGCTGCTCCGGCGTCAGCGCAGGCGACGCGAGCGACGGTATCTGAGTTGTCGTCGTCGGAGGGCGGGCTGGGGAGCGCGTGGGCGCGAAGCTGGCGGCGTGGCGAAGGTGGGAGGAGTGCGGTCGGGCGAGAGCGGTGGACGAGTAGGGGCTGCCAGCGCCGATGCTGGTGTTGGAGGAACCGCGGCGTGAGACTGGCAGGAGCGACCTTCGCGAACCGGCGCGCGAGGCCAGCTGCGGACGCTGCTGTTGTGGTGGCGCCGGACGTGGAATGGCGGATTTGCGAGTGGAGAGGCGGGCGGGATTGTTGTCGCGCTCGTACTCACCGCTGACCATCACCCAGCCAGTGTCGGTTTGCTGGCGCTTGGCTGGGCGGGACGAGGGCGGTGTGGCGGGGTTGTCTTGCTCGAAGTCACCTAGGAAGTCCTCTGTAGAGGTAGAGAAGGGAAAGTAGGAGCTTGGGGTAGGTGTGGCGTTCTGGTAGATGTTGTCGAATTCCTGGTGTTGCTGGAAGAGTGGAGGATCCTCTGGAGCTGCCTGTGCTGGTGGGAGAAAGTAGCCCTGGCCGCCGCCAGCGTGGAACCCGAGGAAAGGCGCTGTAGCGGAGACGAAATTCCAAGCTCTGTGAGCTACGCCGCCTACTAGTGTGAGCGTGGTCGCCAGGACCAGTTTGCCCCAGCTCGTTTCGTTGCCTGCGCCGTTTGGCGATGATGGTAATTTCCTCCTCCCGTTCCTCTCCCTTGCCAACGGTCCTTGCATAACGTCAAAGTTGAAGCTGTCTGAATAATCGCTCGCGGTGTTCCACTTCGTGCGGAAGCTCTGATCCGCGTAAGCCGGACCGTCTTCGTACTGCGCCGCCTGTACAAGTCCAGGGGTATCGAGGCCGCCAGCGAGGAGGTACCTAGCGTTGACGAAAGGCGCAGGGCTAATCAGTCCATCTCTCGACTCCAGCATCTTACTCTGTTCTGCTGACACGCAGGACCAGCCGTTCGCGGCGGCGGAGTGTGGGGTGGTGGCGGAGTGAGAGTAGTAGGACGGCGTGGCTTCATCAGGCCTTGCCCGCTTTCTGCTTCCTTCGAAGTGTCCATCGTCCAGCCCGGCGAGTCGGCATTCGTTGAAAGAGGGTGTAAGTGCGGAGCTGGAAGCACAACTCGGCGTGGCTGGCGAAACAGGACTGCGGGGCGGCTGGAAGATGGACGGCCTTGGCCTAGAGACGGTGTCGAGCTTTGGACAGAGTGGAGAGGGGGGAGAGTAGTAGTCGCCTGATGCTTGACAACGGTAGGGAGACCCGAAGGCCATAGCTGGAATAGACCGCGATGGAAAGAATGCGGTCTTGACCTGAAGAGGATGTGGAAGGTGGAGATGGAGGTGGGTTGGATCTAGTATGGAACAAAGACGCTCCAGTCGCGTTTGCTTGTGGACTACAAGGTACTCGGCCCTGTGGGAAGGAATGGGAGGGTCAAGCCATGGTAAACCTGCAACACGGATAGTTGAAACGGTCATTCAAGCAGCTGTCTTCGACGTCGCTCGCTGAGTGGAAGTGGAGAGCTCGAGCTTGGGCCCACACCCCGTTTGCGTTGTCGCTCAGGCAACCACCCAATACCTTACACCAGGACGAGCGAATTGACGCATTGCCAGCGCCGAGTCTTCATTCAGAACACTCCGCTAGACGTGGGAAAGGGGATCGTGGAGGCGTTGCTGATCTGCCTGTGTGCTTCCTTCATGTCCTCGAGCTACCACAACGGACCGTCAAGGAGGGTAATCACAGGGTGAAAGACCCCTGCAGTAGTCTACCATGTTGGCTACCCTTCGTACGTTGCCGTTCCTCACAGCCGTGCTTGTGCAAATGTGGAGCATCTGACGTCCTGGTGAAGTAGTCGCAATAGGCGGTAACCGGAAGGATGCAGAGGTTGTATGCTGTAGGACATCTCGCGGCTTCGTGTAGGGATTTGAGAAGGGGCTACGCAGGCGGATTAAGAGAAAGGATGAGAGATGGAGCGTCTTATGCCGCTTCTAGTTCTAACACAAGTCCCGGTTCGCCAGAGCTGGAGGAAGCAGCGAACGCGTGAGACACCTCCGCTTCCGCTGCCCTGACTCCCCAGCCCTTGTCTTCAAAAGCACACCTCAAAATAACACAGGGTATCCGTTCGCAAGTCCTCGCGCCCACACCCCACATCCAATCACGCCTTGGCAATCCAGCCACTCCAGACGAAAAAGTCAAACAAGCGCGCGCCCTTGTTCGCATCGATTCTGCAAATCTCCCTGACGGCCTTCTTCTTCAGACTCCCGCCCTGGCGCATCGCCTCCTTGAGCACGGCCTCTTTGATCGCTGTGTACGGCTTGGGCTGTAAGCGCAGCACAGCGCAGACGTCGCGCTCGTTGGAGGTAAGCAGGTGCAGATCAGGCGCATTGTCGGTGGTCAGCTTGAGCGGCTGGGCGTTGTTGGGCAGGGGCTGGATGGTGAACTTCGCTCGGTGCGATTGGGGCGTCAGCGTGCCGTTGCCCGTGCCAACAGTGAGCACACGGTCAGCAGGTTTACCGGCGGCAGGCGAGACGGACTCAGGGGGTGTGTGGGAGCCGTGCTGCAGGCGGACGGGCAGCTCGGTGGAGGTCAGCGCGGACGTGGCAGTCGAGGTCTCGACGGGCGCAAGCGGCTTGGCGATGCGGTTTGTAGCGGCGAAGCGGTCGAAGGAACCGACCGGGGTGGGTCTTGCGGCTCGCAGCGCCTTCTCTGTCTCGTACTTCTCGCCGGCCTTGAGGTCGCCGACTTTGACTTGCCGCCAGTCTTGCAGCTGCGAGATGGCGTGACGCAGGGCATGCTCGTACTCGAGGTCCGAGGAGAGGACTTCGAAGTCGTCGTGTTGCATCATTCTGGCGAAGGGCTTGGCTTTGTTGAAGAGCTCACGTTCTTCTTTTGTGCGCTTCTTGTCGTTGGCCATGTTCTTCCGGTACTCCAGTAGCTGGTGTTCGAAGATGACCTTCTTGCGCTCCACTCTGGCTGTGAGGCGGTTGTTGTAGATGTCCATGACCGTCATCTTGAGCTCCGTCTCCGGCTCGAGTTCGCCTGTGCGTGGATTCCTGCCGTCACCGGGGTCGAACTGCATGTGCTGCACGGCTTCTTCTGCCTCGTTGAAGTACTCCGTCTCGAACTCTAGACGGCCCGGCATGTAGCCTTGTACTTCATGACACGACGGTACGCTGGCAACCGGCTTCTGTTTTGGCGCTGCTGGCGAGGCATTCTTGGCTGCCTCCTTCCTCTCTTCTATCCTACGCTTCTTACGCGCTTGAAACTCTTCCCGAGGTACACTGTCCACCAACGTTCGATCATCCGGGCTGGCTCGTTCGGGAAGTGGGAACTTGGAGCTGTTGATGTACGTGTTGATGTAATGCTCCTCGACCTCCCCTTTGGTCCTGTATCCGCCGATGTGGTCCGCAATATCCGCCCATGAGCCTAAGCCGTAGGTCTCGGCACCTTCCAACAACAGCAGCTCCTCGTCCGCGCCCCAGTCTTCGGTAAATATGGGGATGGAGTGCTGTTCGATGACTTGGAACGAGTGGGTTCTCGGGTCATGGTCGCGCGATGATTTGCCGTCGGCGAAGCAGGTTACGCAGAGGTCGTAGTCGGTGCAGGCAGGGTTCGCACACCGTATCCGTACCTACCAACAGATGAGCTCCGGTCGGTGGCAAGGACGACAGGCGTGTGAGAGGGCAACGTGTTCTTCGCATTGCGCATCGAGCTGGACACGGGCTTGGGAAGCTGGGGACTTACGGTGGAGGTGGTGTCGGCGGAACACACGTCGCAAACGTACTTCACTCCCCCCTCAGTGCCGCGCACCGCCGTCTTCTTCTTGATCATGCCCATGGTATATATGAACTCGTCCTGTGGCTGCTTGATGATGTGGTCCGCGCCACCTGCGCGCTTGGCCGCTGGATGGAGCGCGGTTGGGTCGTGGCACCGCTCGCCGACCTGGGCTTTGGGCGCGTTCCTTCGATATATAGAGAGCAGTTGAAGTTGCAGACGGATTGCGAGGAAACGTTCAGGGCACCGAAGCGATACAAGTGAGCGTGTTAGGGGGTGAGCTTGCGACCTGGACGGCTGACGGCTGCCACTCTGCTTGGCATCCTCCCCTCGTTCCTGGCGGGCGGCGGCGTCGTTGTCTCTCAGTTGCTGTGCCGATCAGCTGCAGTGGAGAGGCGGAGCAAAGAGGCAACCTGGGCCAGAACAGAACCCTGACGCCCGCCGATGCGACCTCACACTCCAAACACCACACACCACACATGAACCTCCAATCTGCCTGAACGTTGCACATCCATTGCACTCGCAAACAAACACAACCACGCTCTCTCTTTAACTCTCACCCTCGACCTCGCACCTTCTGCCACTCGCACGCTTCCTGCGTCTGCCACCAATCCAACCAGAGCAAGCCGAGGACGGGCTCCATCGGCAGCGAATCTTGCCGCTACACCCTCCTCCACTCGACCACATCGCAAGCATGTCTTGGAAGCTCACCAAGAGTAGGCAGTCACGCTGTCTGCGAGACACCTGTCGCTGATCACAGTGCAGAGCTCAAGGACACTCATTTGGCTCCCTTGGCCAACACCTTCAGCCGAACCTCCTCCACCTCGACGATAGTGAACGAGAAAACGCAGCCTGGCTCCACCGCAGCAAGCACGACATCCCCGGATACGAACGGCATCGGTATGGCACTATGCTTCCGTTATTTAAGTCCACACACTCACGCTCAGCAGCTGCCTCTGAAGCGAATGCTAACCCACCTCCGCCACCCTTGAAGCCGGGTATTCTCATCGTCACACTCCACGAAGGTAGAGGCTTCTCACTACCCGCCGGAGCGGAGCAGGCTTTCGGTGGTCGTCATGGCAGCACCTCATCAATTGGCAGCGGTGGCTTTTCTGTCGCAGGGTCCATGCGACCTGGCTCATCTTCCACAAACCAAGGCAGCTTGGCTGGGTCTTACGTATCTGCACGTCCGCAGTCAGTTACAGGAGGCATCAACGCCGTACCATCGAGTCATGGTCGCTACTCATCCAGATACCTCCCATACGCACTGGTCGATTTCGACAAGCAGCAAGTCTTCATAAACTCCGTCTCGGGAAGCCCGGAAAATCCTCTCTGGGCAGGGGAGACGACACAGTACAAGTTCGATGTGTCGCGCACGACGAGCTTGACCCTCTCTCTCTACATCCGAAACCCTCAAGCGCCACCAAACGCAGGCAGAAGTCAGGACATCTTCATCGGCACATGCAAGGTCAACCCGAGATTTGAAGAGGTGCATCCGTACGAGGAAGATCCAAAGTTGAGCAAGAAAGACCGCGAGAAGGCCGCCGCTGCTTATGCCGAACGCCAGAAGACTTTGGGACAGGCAGGTGCTGAGTGGAACGAGATTGAATATGGCACCGGTGCTCTCAAGATCGGAGTCAAGTTCGTGGAGAACAGACAGAAGTCACTCAGCATTGAAGACTTCGAGCTTCTAAAGGTTGTTGGAAAGGGAAGCTTCGGCAAGGTGATGCAGGTGATGTAAGTCACAGTGGAGAACGCCGCCGGTGGTTGGATGAACGCTGATCTTCGGCTCGTCAGGAAACGTGACACACGCCGAATATACGCCCTCAAGACTATCAGGAAGGCCCACATCATCTCGAGATCCGAAGTCGCACATACACTTGCGGAGCGCTCTGTCCTCTCCCAAATCAACAACCCCTTCATCGTACCCCTAAAGTTCACCTTCCAGTCACCCGAGAAGCTCTACTTTGTCCTAGCATTCGTCAACGGCGGCGAGCTGTTCCACCACCTCCAGAAAGAACAGCGATTCGACATCAACCGATCACGCTTCTACGCCGCGGAGCTGTTGTGCGCGTTGGAGTGTCTGCATGGATTTAACGTCATCTACCGTGATCTGAAGCCGGAAAACATTCTGCTAGACTACACAGGCCACATTGCACTCTGCGATTTTGGTCTCTGCAAATTGGACATGAAGGACGAAGACAAGACCAACAGTGAGAAGTCCCCAAATACCGCACTCCTCCCAAGCTAATGTCTCAGCCTTCTGCGGCACGCCCGAATATCTCGCTCCCGAGCTCCTTCACGGCAGCGGCTACACCAAGACGGTCGATTGGTGGACCCTAGGCGTGCTCCTTTACGAGATGCTGACAGGTCTTCCGCCCTTCTACGATGAGAACACCAACGACATGTACCGCAAGATCCTTACCGAGCCGCTGCACTTTCCTGGCCCGGAGATTGTGCCGCCCGCCGCGCGCGATCTGCTGAGCAAGCTGCTGGACCGTGACGCAAACAGGCGTCTCGGCGTCAACGGCGCGGCGGAGATCAAGGCCCACCACTTCTTCCACAGCATCGACTGGCGGAAGCTGCTGGATCGGAAGTACGAGCCTAGCTTCAAGCCGAATGTGGTATGTAACAGTCTCCTTCCAATGTCAGCTACGACCACAGATTCTTGAGACGCGCGTGGTCGTGAACTAACATGGTGACTACAAAGGTCGACGAGCGCGACACGGCCAACTTCGACCGCGAATTCACATCGGAAGCGCCCACAGACTCGTACGTCGACGGGCCGATGCTGTCGCAGACTATGCAGCAGCAGTTCGCCGGCTGGTCCTACAACCGGCCCGTCGAGGGCCTGGGCGACGCGGGCGGCAGCGTCATCGACCGGTCGGGCTTCAGCGATAACGGCAGATAGAACACGAACCCGAAGCCGAACCCAACCGGTCGACGGGCCAGGAGGGGCAACAGCGATGCCCCCCACAACGTGTTGGAATGGCTGCCTGCTCGCGACTGGACTGTACCGACCGAAACGGACGTAAGAGGGTTAGGTAACCATGGGTATTCTCTGATCTTAGACCTAGTTTCAGGGTGTGAGTCAAAGCTGACGCGGTGCCTGACCGTCGCTTGCTCGCCGGACTACGACGTGATGCCGTGGGCAGCTGGCCTGCTCGCTAAACGACGGGAAAAATTAGACGTTCCTCGTGCGCTGGGTCTTTGTGTTTTTTTTTTCACGGCCGTTTCTGTTACACGGAGGGCAGGGAGGAAGGGAGTGTATATACGGCAAGGTATAGCTGGAATGGGAAGACTTCATCTCTGCCTCCGCGCAGCTTCGAGCTTTCATTCTTCCTCACTTGCTTGTGGCTGGCGATGAGCCATAGGGAGTCATCCTGTCATTTGCACTGCCAGCGTCGTGTGTGCCGTGTCAATCTTGCGCATTCAGCTTTGTGAGCGCGCTTCTGTAGTTGATGGAGCCGAGACTACGACGGCTTATCTGCCATGTGTCGTGTCGCACTACGTCCCCATTCACCCGCCTGCTCGCCGGAGCTACAGCCCCTCGAGAGAGAAGAGAAGGGGGAGCTAGGGATCAAAGTGGTGATGGAGAGGTCAGGTGGTGAGAGGAGGAGGAGGAGGAAAGAGTAGACGAAGAGCTCGAGCACGGCAAAGCAGTCAGGGCGTCGACGGTCTCGAGCGACAACGAGCGGAGACGTAACGTACGAGAGCAGTGATCCCGTGCCCGCCAGCGCAGCAGCCGTAACCGCATAAAGCCACCCACCCGTCAGCACAACCACTCCTCAGCACTCCTCTCTCTCTCTCTCTCTCTCTCTCTCTCTCTCTCTCTCCTCTCTCTCCTCTCTCTCCTCTCTCTCCTCTCTCTCCTCTCTCTCCTCTCTTCGGCCGTGATGGAACGGGATGTAGAACACGCAGCTCCGGATCTTCCCTCGCCCTGTCCCGCGGCGTCCTGTCCTTGTGCTTGAGCTTCGCTTCCGGCGAGGCGGGCTCGCCGGCATTGACGCCCGAGCGGGTGGCGCAGCGCGGTGGTTGCGCGGAAGGCGGCGCGGCCGGGGATGGAGGACGCGTGTTGCTGGACGGCGACGGCGGTTGGGTTGGACTGGATGGGATTGGAACGCCGCGAAGGCGAGTTCGGGATGCACGAGGGGAATGAGAGGAAGTGGAAAGGAAGGAGGACGACGAAGGCATCGGAGCACGAGGACGAGGCGGTCGAGAGAGCAGGCCTGGATTACGGATGAGGCCGCCCTCGCGTCACTTTGCCCTTCTCCAGTCGTCGTCGCTTCGACTGTGATACCCACGTTACGCGCTTCGCGCGGACTCGCGCGATGGTCAGCCTATGCCAGTCAAACACTCGCTCTCGTACTCCTGTTGCGTGTCACACGATGCGGTGCAAGTTGGACGTCGGTTCGTGGTACGGAAGGATCAGCATGTGGCGGAGCAGTAGCAGCCATTTACGTTGCTCTCCGTCAACATTGCAGTGGTGAAGGGCAGACCACGGAAGCCATGAGATGCCCTTACGCTACACCGACAACTCATGTGGCATTCGGAGCTGCACAGGAGGTATCCGGTTCTTACGTGAGGGGAGGTAAGGTATAGCAGAGGGTAAGGGGTGTTGTTACAGGCATATTCCGTTTCCCTCGCCCAAGTCCTCCGAAAGAGCCGCCAAAGGCCACTCCACGCGTCGAACCCTGCAGACTCTCCGTATTCATGGCTGTGAGAACCGGCGCAGAGTCCATCATCAAAGTCGTGCATTTCCGCAATTCTGGCAACGCTCGGTACCGACTGGTCGGTCCTCGTGCTACTCCCCTGTCACGCCGACCATCTTCAACGAGTCCCGCCACAGCCTCGCTTCTTTCTCCTTGTCGAAAGCATGCGCGGCGTGTCCTTGAGCTCCCAAGTCGGCCTCCTTCGCTGGAGCTGCTACGTCACAGTCTTCCAAGTAGAGTCCTCCCTTGCCCTCGTACACTCTACCCACAGCCGCCAACACCGTCGTCGCAGCGCCCTGCTCGGTGCTTTTCATGAAGTTGTCGACTCCTGGGCGGGACTTCCACTGCTCCATCGTCTCTTCCGGGATGTATTTCTGCAGTCCTGTCCAGATGCCGCCTGGGTTCAGCGAGAGTCCGTGGAGGCCCTTCGCTCCGTAGCGGTTCTCGATCTCGTTGGCCATGTAGATGTTCGCGGTCTTTGACTGTCCGTAGCCCGCCCATGGGCTGTAGTTGCCGCTCTCGAAGCCGTAGTTTCCGAACTGCACTTCGCCAGCCATGTGGCCCGAAGACGAGACGTTCACGACGCGAGACTGGAACTGCGGAGTGGATGATGCAAGCATGGTGTCCTTTACCAAGCAGAAGAACAGGAAGTGCGCTAGATGGTTCGTGCCGAACTGTGACTCGAAGCCGTCTGCGGTCTTGCCTTCAGGAGATGCCATGATACCGGCGTTGTTGACCAGGACATTGAGCTTGTCGCTCTGTCCCAGAAAGGTCTTGGCCGCAGCACGCACACTGTCCAGCGAGTTGTTGTCCATCTGCAGGAGCTCGACGCGGCCGGGTTCGAGAAAAGCGTTGCAGGCCGTCTCGCCTTTCTTCACATCGCGCACTGTCAAGAAGACGCGGCCACCTTGAAAGCCTCGATTTAGACGAGCTTGCAGCCGAGCACGCTGGTGAGAGCTGCATTACCTGTAGCGGCTAGTGCACGACCCGTCTCAACACCAATGCCTGCAGACGCTCCAGTGACAACGAAGACTTTGTCTGTCACCTTGCCTTCGAGTCCCTCGTCTCTGATGATCTGCAGTGCGGTTGGGCGTGCATCGCCAGGGCCGCGAAGGTTGGCGGGCCTGTGTGCTTCTGAATACTTGCCGGTCATTCTCGCGGTGAAGGAGAGCTGGCTGCTGAGCTTACGGATTCTTGGTAAAGTTCGACAAGAGCCGATGGTCATCCGCAGTGTGTTCGAGGTTGCTCTGTCCGTCGGGGGAGCACTCAGCCTGTTTGAATGCTCACTCGATTGTCACCGAGTAGTCGGAGCGTCCACTTCTCCGCGCGGATTCGAGCGCTGAGTTGTCCGCTTACGGCTGAGTGTCCGCCATGAGGATCCAGCTTGCACACACCCAGCACGGATGGAGCAATGTAGTTGGCGACAAGCATGCTGTGGCCACTCGATCGTGCCCCGCGCCTTGCTACTCCGTGCTCCATGACTCGCCGAGGGAGACGTTGGAGCGGAGGCTAGCGGCCGCAGTCCGTGTGGACGAGTATAGAGGGAACATTGTGAGATCCGTTGCATCCGGAGCACGTCGCACCTGCTGTAGACCAGGTTGTATTTGGGGAGCACTTTCAGTCACGCAGGAGATGCTCCGACCCTTTGTCACTGTACTCGACGAGAGACGATCCCGAGCTCCCACACAGTCTGATTGGTGTTCAATTCAAGTCCCGCTCTCCGCACGGGAAGCACATGCGGCTCACAGACAACACTCAACGTGTCTCGTCCCACGTTCCTCGACCGCACAGGCACAGGTACTGCGGTTGACTAAGGGATGGAGACACCAGTCATGCCGGATCCAGCGGCCGAGAATCCGGGCTCCGCCATTGACACTCCTGCGACTCTCTCTCCCTCTCCCCCTCCCACCCTCTCCTCGTCGCCCAAGCTCCTCCCCCCGGCTCTCCGTCCCGGCGCGACCATCGCCCTGATCTCGCCCTCCGCGCGCCTCAACGACGTCTTCTCCACGCGCCTCCACCGCGCCGTCGCGCACCTCTCGCAGCTCGGCTACACCGTCCAAGTCATCTACACGCCCCTGCCCCCCAACACCTCCATCCGCGACTCGGCCCTCCACCGCGCCGCCGAGATCCACCGCGCCTTCCTCTCGCCGGGCATCAGCGCCATCGTCTGCACCATCGGCGGCCTCTCCGCCAACGAGCTGCTGCCCCACCTCGACTACGCGCTGATCCGCGCCCACGCCAAGATCTTCTGCGGCTACAGCGACGTCACGCTGCTGCACTACGCCCTGTACGTCGCCGCGGGCCTGCGCACCTTCTACGGCCCCGCCGCCCTGCCGCAGTGGGGCGAGTCTCCCGAGCCGCTCGCGCTGTCCAAGGAGCACTTCCTGCACGTCGCCAAGACGACCTCCAACGAGGTGGGCCAGCTGCCACGGAGCGAGCAGTGGACCGACGAGTTCGTCGACTGGGCCACGGCGGCCGAGGCCGCGCGGCCGCGCACCCTGCGCCCGAACCGCGGCTGGCACTGGCTGCGCGCGGGCCGGGCGCGCGGCCTCGTCTTCGGCGGCTGCCTGCCCAGCGTGCTGCAGCTGGGCGCGACGCCGTGGGACCTGCCGTCGTACGGCGGCGTGGTGCTGCTGCTCGAGCTGCCCGAGGGCCAGGAGCCCGACCAGGCGACGCCGGTGGAGGTTGCGCGCAGCGGCCTGGCCGATCTGGCGAACCGCGGCGTGTTCGACCAGATAGCCGGGCTGGTGCTCGGCCGCCCGTTCATGTACACGGACGAGATGGGCGGCGAGTGGAAGCGGTGCGTGCTGGAGCTCTGCGAGGGCGACGGCAGGACCTTCCCGATCCTGGCGGACGTGGATGTCGGGCACACGGATCCGATGGTGACGGTGCCGTTGGGCGCGCTGTGTGAGATGGACAGTGCGACGGATCGGTGGGCGATTGTGGAGCCCAGTGTGGTGTAGTTTCACGACACACACGCACACACGTGGCAGAGGGTAGAGCGGTGGCTCGAAGGCTGGACCGATTTGGTATACTTGAACTTCCCTCTGGCAGATTGTATGACTTCTGGGGGCGCGAACACTGCCTACTCCAACAAGCTTCACACACGTGATACGATTCCTACATGCACAGCACGGACTCCGTGCCCATTGGGTATTCCCCTCGACTGAGCCCTCTACAGAGCAAACGCGGCAACAGCAGCACCAATGGCCGCCACGAGTCCTACCTGGACGCCAGCGTACGTGGCGGCACCGGTGTATGGGACAACGGAGCTCGTCGCCGACGGGACGAACAGGGCACCGGTTCCAGTCGCCGAGGCAGTGGCGTTCGCGGCGGCGGTGGCGTTCGCGGCTGTGGCGTTGACGGCGACGCAGAGTTGGCCGACGAGGGTTCCGAATTCTGGAGACGAGACGATTGAGGTCAGCTTTGTGCTTCGTTTCGGAGAGTTGTTGGGGGGGGGGTGTTCGGAGGCGCGTACTCGTGAGCTCTGCGGTCGAGCAGTTGGACGAGTTCTGCAGGCAGGGCAGGATCAAGGCCTTGAGCTGTGCGCCGTGGGAGCAGTGGCAGGCGTAGTCGGTCAAGCCGCATCCAACAGAGGCGATAGCGGCGTGGTCACACGACTCCTGTGCGCAGGACCGTGTTAGCGCAGGACCCACAGTGGAGGATTGGACAGAGGGAGACGCACGACACAGGCAGGGATCTGAGCAGCGAACGAGGCGGGAGACTGCGCGGACACGGCTGCCACGGCCGCGAGGGCGCTGAAGAAGATGGACGTGGAACGCATGATGGGTTGGGTATTGCTGACACAAAGAGTGACTGTTGTAACGACTGAAGAAGCGATGAAAAAGCGAGTGACGAGAAGAAAGCTGCGACGGTGAGATGCGAGAGTCGAGATTAGCAAGGCAACAAGGAGGACAAGGGGAGGAGGTTGGACTTGTAGAGCGTAAGATTATACTTGCAGCTGCCCTAACGCTTCCGGGACAGGGGTGCAGTCGACGGGACCGGTGTCAGTGCACAACGCGCTTGCGCAGGTTTCGCAGCTTAAGGCGGTGGGGGAGCCGACCGGTGATTTTCGTCGCCGTGTCTGGAGCTGAGAGCACCGTGAAGGGCGAGGTCGCGCGGTGGCTAAACGTTGGAAGGTAAGAATGCGCGCTGAGAAGATCGCGGCTTGGTCGGCTCTGACACCAGCGTGTGAGATTCTGAACTCTTCAAGATGGCTCTGCCTCAATCCTCTGTCTGCCGCTCTCATGGTCCTCGTACAAGACTTCGCAATAGAGGTCCCATGCTGCCCAGTCTCCAGGCTCTTCTGCCTATGCATCTGCACCTCCGCCAAGTCCAACCGTCGAGATACTCCCCTAACCCCTGCGTGTTCGTATTGACTGCGCACCGTCGCGTCCAGTAGAACACTCGGGAGCATGCCGGAAGCTGAAGCATCCAAGACATGTCTTTACGGTGGGCATCTAGCCAGCAATACACAGGTTTGCATAAGCACTGGTGAGCAGGGCGGGGATGCTGCTCGAGGTGGTTGGAGGTGCTCTTCTCTTCTAAGGTAGTTCCTGGTCCGAACTGTCGCACGATCATGTCTTCCGCTAATGGTTAGTGCTATCGCCCAGGCACGCACAAGCCGAGGACCCGCAAAATAAGCTTATTCCAAGAATAGCGATCCGTCGACTGCAATTCAAGGTACATTAAGGTACCCTGGAAGGCATGTATTGATCATGGCATTCGAGAGACTCCAGAGCTGCATTTGCTACGCGCCATCGCCCGCGATCCATGGTGTATCTGATAGAGCAGTTCTGCTCGTAAGGGCTCATCGCGGAAGTGCATTAACTGAACGACACCGATCACTTCTGCCGTCCAGCTCATCGACATGAAAAACCCTTGTTTGCCAACCTCCAAAGTCATCCCCTAGTCGTGCTATCAACAGTCCTCTGCGCAGTCTGATCGAGCTCTCATTTACGCTATCACTTCTCGAGCTGGGACATCTCCTTACATCAATAGAGCATGATAATCGGGAGGGGAGAAGATGTATTAGTATTATGGCGTCAGAGTTAGCCTCTGTACTTCGATGTATTCTCTTGCTGTCGTATCACACATATCGCTCGTTTACTACTTGACGTTGGTCAGGCCTGACAATCATTGTCCCAAACCATCACAACCATCCCAGAACTCCTATGATTAACACCATCGAAGATCCTGTGATACGCAATCTCCGAGCCCTATGTCCGAAGACCTCGTTGGTGCCACCGGTGTACTGTGCCACTCCAGAGCCTGTCGCACTCGCGACTGCACTTCCTCCGACCAGTCTACTGGCAATGGAGCTCTCAAGACTCTGCGTAGTTGCACTCGCAGCACTTGTAGGGACCCTGCTTGACCCGGAAACGAATGCACTCACACTGGAAGTGAGACTTTCCGGCGTGTGGCTGCTCACGTTTTGGAGTGCAGTGGGGGTTGTGGAAGTCTCATACCTGAGTGTGATCGTCGATCCGAGCGTCAAGGTTTGGTTAGCAGCGATATACTGACTCTGTGAAGCCGCAGTAACGGTTTGCTCATTTGTTGTGACAGGCGTTACGGCGTTGGCTGTTGCAAATGTCATTCCTGTTTCGAGTGGGTAGGTGAAATTTCCCACAGCGACGTAGGTTGAGGCACTAGAATAGACGCTCACACGAGACGTACTGCTAACAGTAGTTGTCTGCGCGACTGATACGGGAAGGGTGCTCATGACGACCGTCGAGAAAGAAGTGGAAATCCCAGAAGTGCTTGTGGGCGCCGTGACGGTGCTCACGGATGACAAGGTTGAGCCGCCGGCTGTTATTGACGACGTGACTTGGCTTCCAGAAACTGGCAGGGGATTCTGTGTTGCCGAAGGCGGCTGTGACTTGGGGACATTCTCGGTACTGGTAACGCTGGGCACGGGGTTTACAGGAGTGGCGCTTACGGTCGATGCGGTCGAAATAGTCGATGAGGTATAAGAGCTCATTGATTTAGACGAAATTGTAATTGGAGTAACAGACGTTGCAGTAGAAACACCAGTAGAGACAGTCGTCGTAGAGGGAATGGTATTTTGTGAAGGAAGCGGTTGAGTTGGCGAAACAGAATGGGTTTGGGGATACGTTGCCGTCGATGGAACTCTGACTGTGGAGGGCTCCGTTGCACTTGATGATGTGCTAGACGGAGAAGCTGTTGGAGGTTGCGGATGTGATGTTGTTGATTCAACACTGACTGTCGGAGAAGCTGTAATGCTCGAGAGTGCGGTAAGGGGAGAAGTTGGAGTTACCGGGTGTGTCACAAATTCGGTCGTTGACAAAGGGGTTGCCTGAGATACACTTGTCACGCTTGGTTTCGTGGGACGGAAAGGACTCGCTGGGATGCGTTCTGAGATTGCAGTCACTGTAGTTGATACCGTTGTGGAAGGCAAACTCGTCGGGGGAACCGTAGTTGCTGTGGTTGGCGTAGCAGAGGACGTACTTGGCACCGTTGATATCGTAATGCTCCCTGGCAGAGAGACCGGGTTCAGGGACACTGTTGGGGTGTCCTCGTGGGAAGTGGACGTCGTTGTGGTAAGCCAGGGCGCGGTCTGCGACGCTGGACTTATACCTCTTGTTGTGTATTCGATCGTGCAGCTATGGAGTGCTGCGAAATCAGGAAATAGATCGCGCAGGTAAGCTTGCGGATTGCAGTTATCGGGAACACTCCCAAGTCTGTAGTTCCATCCTCCAGGGTCCCTCGGGTCCGTAACGTACGTTGACGAAGGTTGAGATACGGCTGACGGGAAAAGCTCTGTGAAACTTGTGTTCTTCGTCACACAGGCTGCTTGGCTACCCGATGTGACGGGGACCACTCCGCTCCATGCAATCCCATGGGGATAACTGAGCCATATGGTTGGATATGCGCTGTACATTAAACCGTCAGGTCGGACGACGTAGTGATCACATAGTATGCTCCTTACATCGTAATTGTAGAATTGACCTTCGCCAGCGGATCGTAGTCATAGGTCGTCCAAATCTGCGTACCTGCAGCGTTAAGACGTGGGAGTGTATGACCACCAAGTTCTGTGTTGAACACAGTCGTAGTCCTTGTGGCATTGGTCCTGTTATTCACGACGAATAATATTGTCGCCGCGGTTATTGTCTGCTGATTGAAGCTCGGGGCTTGCCACAGCTGAGAGGTGAGACAAGCTGGTCGAAAAGTGCAGCTGGCTTTGCAAGTTTCTGACGAGGTAGTTGTCACAGGTGTTGGAAGCAGTACAACCGTGCTGTTCGTGCAGATGGCTGAATACGTTAGGCCTGTAACACAACACTCCCTAAGGACATGGGACTTACTTCGCTGAGGCATGGACCACGAAACTCCCGAGACCCTCGCGGACGGCATCATGTTTTCGCCGAAAGGAGCCATTGCTGATGCTGCTTGAGCATATAGAACAATCATCGGTAACAATATAGAATGCAACATCGTGTGGACTGCAGTGGATCTTGACATAAGAAACTGATACGAATGGTCGGAGATCTTTGAAATCATTGTTCATCAACGGAACCTTCAAACTCAGCCAAAACCTGAGGGGGGCGCAGTTATATGAGAGCAGACCGATCTATCACCTAGGACTATCGATCGAACAAGGCTGAGACGTTCCCCTCATGTTTACCTAAAGGGAAAGAGTACATGTAACCTGGCTGCATGCTGTGCTTCATGCTGTGTACTGTCATCATCGTCAGACGGGGCAAAGTGCAACTGCTCCAGTGAACACTCTCAGCTGGAGTACACCAAGCACCGCACAAGCAAGAGTACTGCTGCGCTCAAGCTCGACGTGAGACCGACAAGATGCAGAGCTGAACCACGGCCTATCCACGAACGACTACTCGCCTGCGAGCAGTCATCTCCAATGCCTTCTATGTCAATTGACTGAACTCGACTGCGAGGGCCAACGTGTGAATGAATGGACCAATTGGATGTCTGCTTGTTGCTGCGCGCCAACCCCTCATCTATCCCGGCACATACATGCTCACCGGATTGCTCGATGCAGAGCGTCGGGAGAGAAAGTGGTGCTGCTTACTCCTGTGTTCGGTGCACTCCTCGGTGCTTCCCCCTCCACACACCTGGATAATGTAGATTTAGTGTCGAGCATAGAACAACTAGAAAGTATTCTTGGAAGGCATCGAATACTACAGAGAGTACAGTGACCTCAACCTCGAGTCTACTAGATCCACGAGCAGTGATAGGGCATGGAGACGCTCCTGTATCGTCCAGTCGACTGTTGAGGTGCCACAAATGCAACGTCGCACAACATCATTATCCAGCGAGCAGACCGTCAGTTTGTGACAGCCCGTGTGATCCTAAGTCTGACCGCACGAACGTGTTGACGTGGCTCCTGCCTCAGGGTCTGAACGGCTGAAAGGCTTTGAATCAAGTGATTGTACGAAATCATTCCTTGGCTGTCTGTTCTTACCTGCTCTCATGCCAAACTTGTGCCTCCGCATTACCTGCCTGGTGTTGAGCTGCCCTATATGTATCGTTGTTCTTTGGCCTTGTGGAGCATCCCCAAGTCTTGATGCCTCAGAACGTCAGTATCTTCACTGCTCCGTTACGCACGGGAACACTGCTGGTCGACAAGAGCAATGTTCGAGCTATCTTCCTTTGCGGCCGGCATTGGCTTTGCGGCCGTGGTTCTTCTTTCTCTCGACTCCATTGCCTCATGCACAAGTCTCAACACGACAATAGCAGCTCCGATAAGTCTTCAGCCAAGTCTTTCCTGGTACGTACATCGTACTCTATCAACGATATTGCGTTGCAGTTGTGATGGATTGACTGACTTCCTGGCTTAGGGACGGCGACGATGGTCACTGGTCCTCCTTCATAATGCAAGTGGGCACCCCGCCACAGAATGTCAGGCTTCTACCATCGACTTCGGGAAACGCGTTGTGGGTGGTGCTACCGGACGGATGTGTAGGGGATTATCCAAGCAATTGTGCAGAACTCCGTGGTTACACTTTCAACCCCAATAAATCCTCGACTTGGAGTTATTTAGGCCTCTACGGACTCGGCCTGATCGAAGAGTCGTTGTTGGGGTATAGTGGAAACGCGGAATTCGGCTATGACAACGTCACGTTGGGATGGCACGGAGAGAAAGTCGAAAAGCAAGTCATACAAGGCTTCATTGCGAAAGACTTCTACCTCGGAAGTCTTGGCATCTCACCCTATGCTGTCAACATTACTACGATCAACGATCCGCATCCCAGCTTGCTCGGCGCACTAAAGGACAACGGCCAGGTTCCGAGCATATCGTGGGCCTATACAGCGGGTGCCTTCTACCAGGTACCACCGGTTTTCGGCAGCTTGACCTTAGGTGGCTTTGACACCACTCGGTTCAAGCCTAACAATGTATCGTTCCCATTCGGAGCGGATCCGATGAGGGAACTGCTCGTTGGCATTCAGTCCATCACATTCGATGCGACTGTATCTCCACTCCTGCCGAGGGGGACATACGCCTTGATCGACTCACTCGTTCCCCACATTTGGCTTCCACTACAGATTTGCGAGACCTTCGAACATGCCTTTAATCTAACCTGGAACAGTTCTTCGAAGCTGTATATCGTTACTGAGGACACGCACAATAGACTCATCCAGCAGAATGCGAACGTGACTTTCAAGCTAGGGCCTGACCCCGCCGGAGGTGATTTTGTGGACATAGTGATGCCGTATGGGGCCTTCGACCTCACAGCAAGCGCGCCGAATGCCACCAATTCTATCAGGTACTTTCCGCTCAGAAGAGCCCAGAACGCCACCCAGTACACGCTTGGCCGCACTTTCCTTCAACAAGCCTATGTCATTGCCGACTACGGCCGTTCGAACTTCTCCGTGTCTCAAGCTCTCTTTCCCTCGACATCTAGCTCTCAAAATTCAGCGCCATACTTAGTTCCGATATCCGCTCCTAGTACCGACGTTATTCCTACTAACCCTACGTCCTCGAACTCAGATACGGGATCTACGGCCTTGAGCCCAGGTGCAATAGGGGGTCTGACTGCCGGTGTCGTGGCTTTGATCCTCCTTGTCGTAATCGCGGTTCTCTTCATGGTTCGTTTCAGGCGCCGCCAACAAGCAGCTAAAGCCGCAGCAGCGAAAGTTGAGGTTGCAGCTGCAGCCCAAAAAGAAGACGAAATGGACGGCTTCCGGAAAGCTGAGCTCGACACTGTGGAGGCGGCGAGGCACGAACTCGCCACGGCGGATGCGGCATTGGAAGGGGAGTCCGAACTTGAAGCGCCAGACAACAGCCACGAGATGTCTGCTCAAGCCAACGACAGTATCTATGAGCTAGCTACCGACGACGTTCAAGCTCCAGAGCTGGAGAGCACCCCAGTACGTACGACACACACCCGCTTCTCGTGGCAGCCTGATACGCCAGCCCCTTCGTCTTGACTATACTCCTCGGACTATGCCTGAACGAGTTTACGTTTGCTTCAAGGCAGGATTCGCGCTGCTCGCCATCTGCACTGCGTAAACAGATACAGGCGAGTCTCACTTACCACGCTTCCATCGAACGTCTCAGAGGCAAGGCTTGGGTCAACGACCCTACGACTATAGATTACCACTGTCGGCTCTATCCCAAATCTGGCTTTCAGCAGCTCACAAGCACTACTGTCACCAACCAGTACATCACACGTGTCTATCTCTACGAACCGCATTTGCGCCTTCTCGTCCCAGCAATTGGCTGCGTACGTCGGATATATGAGGCCCTGAACCTTCTATGTCTCAGTAGACTTTGGCATAGTCTTAGTGACCCCTTTCGGCTCTTTCCACGGCCTGTTGATGTGGTAAGCACTTGCTGACACACACCTACACCGCCTGTGCTTCGTCTACACTCCCTGCGTTCGTGACAATCTGGATAACCTTGCAGAGTACCGTCCTTGGTGGTGCTATCTACGTGGAAATTCCGCACCCCAAAGGCTGTGTGACAAAGTCCACGACTCAACGAGAACAGTACCTTAAATTACGTCTTCCAATTCATGCTTTGCTGCAAGTGCTGGTTTTGAGGCAGAATGGAACATCCAAGTAGCTGGTGACTGTAGAAACAGTCATTGCGTTACCGGTCGAGAAACGCCAATGTAACACAAGACCTCGCCGTTCCCGCTCAGAGTCACGTTCAAACAAACTTTCTTACCGCGACTCATACTATTATCGTCCCGACAGAAGGCCCACTTCTCTATCACCTCGCTTCCAAGTCCCTCTCCTTATTATACGGCTTCAGGTCCTGCAACAACGTGACTATCGCTTCGTGTCAATACTCTCTTGCAATCGAGAGCGGTGTATGACCCTCGTCGTCACCCAATACGATATCCACGTCGTTTCGTGCAAGTAACAGCTTTACTATTGCCTCTTGCCCTTTCTCCGCCGCATAATAGAGCGATGTTCGACCGCTACGATCCCTCGAATTGACGTCGATATCGGCTCGAGCGAGCAGTAGCTTCACTACCGCCTCCTGTCCTCTTTCTACCGCACAGTAGAGCGGCGTACTTCTGGAATAGTCCTTCGAGTTGACATCGATATTGTCTCGAGCGAGCAGTAGCTTCACTACCGCCTCATTTCCTACGCTCGCCGCAAAGTGGAGCGCCGTATCCTTAAAATAATCCTTCGAGTTCACATCGATATCGTCTCGAGCGAGTAGTAGCTTTACTACCGCTACCTGTCCTCCCTTCGCCGCATAGTAGAGCGGTGTACCTC